>VDFB02281492.1:220539714-220613386 GCA_007258455.2 Sequoia sempervirens | reverse complement strand
AAATTCACACCATAAGCTATTAATGAACTAGAAAGGCATGTAAACTATAAAAAATACATTGTAAGAGATATAGGAAGTTACAGATCCAAATAAATGCATAATATCCTTACACACAAAAGACATGTGAACTATCATCAACAACTATAGTCTATGGCGCATGAACAATGACTCATTTGAGATACATGTAAGAAGATGTCATTGTTTAAGAGACTTGGTTGCATGATTTGTGATATGTGCCACCATTTTGTAATCAAATTAATAATTTAATATACTAATCACCTATTGTGTATTGTTCATCCATGTTCAAACCCACAAACCAAGTTATTCAAAATAGCATTACAAACAAGGCCATAACCATTTTCTTGCTATCCAATTCTTGAAAGAATACAAAATTGTATGTAAAAGCATTAGGAATCTTATCAGACATATCTTCTATTCCACAAATAGGAAACATTGGTTCGCTGCAGTTTTCATTTCACCATAAACACGTATTACTATGATATGCAAAAAAAAAAAATGCAATGCATGAAACACTACTAATTACTATTTTTGAAATACAAAGAAAATTCGTTTATCTCAATAGCATATATGTTTGAAAGAGACCAATAGTCCATTGTGAAATTATATAGTGCACATAAGAAGTTAAACTAAATCATCAAAGTAGTCTTCGTTAAAACATCAATAAAATTGTTTGATCATTGATATTGTCAACAAGAGCCATTCTATGCAGCTTGTTTGACATCTTGCTTTTTGATATCATTCTATGTTGCTATGTTTTGCTACATGTATCCTGCATCACAAAAATTTAGCATTATGCGTCTCACAATTTAGTTGTTACAACATGCTATGAATGAATGAGAATCAAAATTGCAATACTGCAAGGTAAGCACTTATGCTAGGTTGACAATTTGGATGATGCAATTATCCAATGCAAGTGTAAATGTTCCTTCTAATTGAAACTTTTGTAACAAGGACATTACTGTAGACACATCTTTCCTGTAATTTTCAAATGGAATTGCAGCTAGATGGGGGAAGTTGTTTTGTAGCTACTTTTTTTGCATATAATAGTCCACAGGTCCATCTACTATTTGAACAGTGCATTGGAGAAAAGGCATGTATCAAATTTTTTGTCAACTGCACATGTTGTGCATTGTGCAAAACCATTTTTAATGTTTGTGTTAAAAAACCATTTTTTTTCATGACGTGCAAAATGGTTCATATGGGGGCAAGTGGAAATTTTTAGGCCTCAGTGTTCTAGTCACCTAGAATGGCAATGCACATGTAATTAGTGTAAAATTACAAGAATGCAATTTCAGAAGTTTTTACAAAAGTTATAAACAACATAAAAATAGCAAGGGACACATGATAAGTGCTTTGAATTAGAATTCTATAATATTATGTGAAATGTAAATGTTTTAGGTGTTTAATTCCATGTTTGAGGACTTAAGTGGTTCTAGGAAGGATTTTGTAGATGCATCATTGAGCTCATCAATGAAGCTGGACTGCGTTGTTGTCATTACACTTGTGCCTTTTGCCCCAGACTGAATAATATTCCTGAACAATATGAAAGGGGTTTTCACCAATGCTAGGATTAGTTAAAGTGTGGCATATAGGTTTGCATGGCTAGTTGGGAATATAACTTGTAAAATATAGAATTGTTTAGATGGAGAATTCAAAGGAAAATCAGTTTAAGAATTCTATGACACTAAACTAGATTAAAAAGTGTATGTCGTAAAATATGTACATTAATTTAATCAAAAGGAGACTGTTAAAATGTAAATGGTGTTAATGCAAAAAGGAATCTTATAAGAAACTACATTAATTATGCAAAACATCTTATAGTAGCCATATCATCCTTGGATTCTCCATCTTTAACTTGCAACTCATATTGCATTGGTGCTTGATGGTGACTAGTAACAACAACGCCAATTGTTCCAATAGTGTATTGGTTGTCTGATTGGATGAGCTGCAAGATGGTTGTGTCAGGAATCATTATACGTTCCTTACGGAATTTTTCAATGGATTGAATGGTACTTTGAGGGGTTAATACAAGGGAGTATTCAACATATCCTCTTTCATATTGTGTTTTTTTCCTAATGAAAAAAATTGTGAAATGCACACTTGTATGAGGCAATAACAACGACATAAATGTGTCAATTAGTTTGTTGTTAATATTTATAGTGATTGTCATTTGGCCATGGGTATCAACCAAATCAATATGCATAATTGTTGCTTTTGCTGGTGAGCCAAGATTTTTGCTAATAGCAGAGCCATAAATGGCTAAAATATTGCTTTCAAATGTTGCAACTGATTGTATTGTGCATATGCCAAGTATGCTCGATGGTTGCATAGTTTTTTCCTTCAATCTGTACATTACAATTTAAGAAATGACGGAAACTAAATGGACACTTAAGCATACACAAACTCAATCTATCTATGACATAAATGGGATACAACAGTTACCTCTTTTCTTCTTGTTTGTCGTTCGAGTGATCCATTTTCTATTGTGTAGGAAATGTGGATACTATTTTGCAAATGTTTTTGGAAATATATGCAATGAGATACTTGTGTCAAGAAAATATTAAAAAAACTAAAAGGAAAGCATCAATGAGATCTAATATGGGTTTCGAGTTTGTTGGTGTCAACTGTGAAGCATTTACCTATTTGTAGATGGTTTGAATGTTATGCTGCAACATGGAAAATGTTAAGATATATGTTGTATGAACTAGTAAGACATGTGCACCCTGAAAGAATCAATTTAAGAAGTTCATATCCATAAAATAAATATTATATGGATCTTTTTCAAGCTAGCGCTGTGATGCATAACAATTTTGAATTTTGAATTTGTTTGCAATGAAGAAATGTATGATGTGCAAAGTTGTAGCAATATTTTGCACAATAACATACCTGTTTCAAAAGAACTATCTACTCATTTGCAACAACATAAGCATGCGAGATATCTCTAAGAGTGTGATTGGTATTGTTCTCTCCAAACAATGGCCAAAGCTGAAATCTGCATTGGCAGAAAATACAAGCAGCGAGATATGAAGCTTATAGCAACTACAGTGGAAAATATAAAAAATAGATTAGATAACACTCAACAGAGGCTATAGAATCAATTTTAAAAGTTCATATAGATATATTAAATGTTTTCTAGATCTGTTTGAAGATAGTTTTGTAATCGATAACAATCTTGACTTTCTAATTTGTTTCCAATGAAGAAACATATAATGTGCAAAGGTTTAGCAATATTATGGATGATATCATACATGTTTTAAAACAGATATATAGTCATTTTCAATAGCATAATCATGTGTGAAGTTTACAACAACATGACTAGTAGCCCTCATGAGGAATAAAAGTAAATCTAAGATCTGCATAGGTAGAAGAGTGGAAGGATAAGTATTTTTATTAGAGGCATGACCAACATGAACAATTAATCCAATAGATTTTTGATACTTACAAAAATTGCACGTTGGTTTCTTGCAGTAGTAAGGAGTAATAATAATAGCACATTGTAAAGAGAATGTTGATAGTAAATAGTTGCACTTGCAAAATGATATACTATTTTTTCCAAATGACTGTATAATAGCATTGAAGTTGGTGTGAATACATGGCAACAAGTGCAGAGAGATTAGAATTATATTCCTTAGGACTAGATCTAAAGTGGTTTGACCAATACGTATCTAGTATTGTGAACTTAACAGTAGCAATTTCAATCCCATGTATCCAAAAGTGATCCAATAAACTGCCTCCACGTGTTGTTGGCTTGTCAACAATCAGCGACAATTTATGTTGTTGCTAAATTCAAGAAGAAGTGCTTTTTTTGTTGTGGATTGTAACATGTCAATGTTAAAGTCTCCAACAATAATCAATTTTGAATTAGGTGGAAATGAGGTGACAACGGTTTGTATTAAATTAAGAAGATCATGAATGGGTGTGTTTGATGTCAAGTACAAATTTATGATGCAGAGAGTAATGTGTGTATGCAATAGGTCAATGGTTATTGATTCTATATATTTTGTTGAAAAAGTGTCAAAGTTTTTCACCAAAACTGTTTTCCTACAACATGTTAATAGGCCATGAATACCTGTTGTAGCATAACAATCAAATGTTTTCTAAAGGAAGTTAATGTGGTCAAGCACATTATGTTTGGTTTCTTGGAAACAAAGGATAGCTGCTTGAAGAATATCATGGTCATGGGAATTTCCTATGCATGCAATGCAAAACTACACGTATTCAAAGAGCACATGGTAAAATGACTTCAAGAGAAAAAAAGGCTATGTTGTACTTTCCACTGTACTGAGGCCATAAGGTGTTGCATTTCATTGGATTTACTTTTTTGAGACTTTGAAGTGTTGTTTTTGTAGTTTATGCATGAGATACAGTGAATCTATGTTTCTTACACATGATAAGGCAATGTACACAAGACCATGTTGGTAGACCTTACATGGGTCAAAAGTAACTGCATCCATTGTCAGCCCTTGTGTTCTATAAATAGTTCGTGTGCATGCAAGTTGCAAAGGAAATTGTGCTCGAGTGACTGTTTTTGTAGCTATCTTGACTTTTCTAATGATTCTTGTTATAGGTGTCCAAGTAGGAAGAATAAAATTTGTGTATAGACCTTTCATTCTTTGTCAATGTAATTTGCGAACAGTGGAGTCGTTGAATTCTATCCAAATAATGTCTTCTTGGTCAGTTGTATGCATTTTGAAAATGCCATTTGCACCGTTGACCAGGCCATCTTGTGTATCAATGTTTCCAACAATCAATTCTACCAAAATGTCTTTCTTGAGGAGAATTGTGCTAGGCAATGATGATTTTTGGGGTTGAAATTGAATGCTATCAATTGTTGTGTCTTGTTTATCAATTGCTTCTAAAACATAAAGCTTTGTCGATAAATAGTCTAGCATTTTTTTGTTGTGCATGTCGACCTTTGTGTTTTTGTGAAACAATTATGAAATCGTGGATCATTTGGAGATGTCTTATAGAACATTGCATTCAAGTAGTCAATGTCTTCATTGGTGTTGACCAATCCTAGCACGGTTACTTATGGAAATGAAATTTTGATTTGTTTGTCTAATTATAGTATGCAATTCAAAGCACTTGACATTGTCGATCCAAAAGGTATATGCATTTTCTCTTTATCTATTATTGGTTCTTCGAATATCCAAGTATCACACACAGGTTGTGCTTGGTAGAAGTCACCACAAAATATGATATCTATCCTCCCAAAAGGTGTTGTTGGTGTGTGCTTGATTTGATGAAGTCTTTTGTCAATGTTGTAAAGAATTTTTTAACCAATCAATGACACTTCATCAATAAGGAGAATTTGCAATTGGTCTAATTTTTGCTTAAGGCATCAACTGTGTTTGAATCTAGAGGTAGCATTTTTGAAGAATTGCATGGAAATTGGAAGATTGAATGTGCAACAATGCCACCTGCATTGAATGAAACTTTTCTTGTTGAAACAACAATAATTCCTTTAGGCTTGAGCAGGTCACTGTCTAGTTGTTTATCATAATATCAGATCATTGCTTCAAAAATTGCTTTAGCTATGAAGGTCTTGCTTGTGCCAGCTCTGCTTGTCAAGAACAAGTAGAAGGGTTTTTTTAGAGCAAGTCTTTTTGTCATCATTATGTCCTTTACTATTGATTGTTTTTCTTTGTTCAATTGTCTTCGTAGTTTGTAGTATTCTTCATTGCTTAATAGAAATGGATGTGCAATCTTTGAGAATAGTTTTTGCAAATAGAATCCTTGAGCTTTGTATTCTTCATGTAGTTCAGGTCACTTATGATGTCATACTTTTCCATGGGATTCTCTTGTTTGTCCCTGTCGAATTCATTTCCAATGTCTATTGTAGGGCAGTTATCATTTTCAGCTTTTGTGGAGGCTTCATCATTGTCACCCCATTTAGAAATAGTTTGCGTAGTGAACAACTTTTCAATATTTGCAACTTGATCTTTGTTTGCATTGAATGTTGCACTCCATGTTCCATATCCAGTTAACAAGGTTTGCTCACTAGATCTAAAAGGCACATACAACATGGGTTTTTCTCTACAATAATTCTCAGGGTCAATGTGTGGATTGTATCTTACATAGTGTATGATCTGTGGAGTTGCTCTCTTTTCTAGCTTCTTGGAGTTGCCTGAATAAAAAATGGCATATTCATCCAATGAAAAACTATCAAGAGCTTTTGGTTGTTGTGTGTATTTTTCTATTATAAAGGCACACATGATGTTTTCAAAATCGTTTTGCTCTTTTTCCAATAGCTTAAGGCTTTTTAACATATACACTTTGCTTTCTAACAATGCAATATTAATGAAAACAATTTTCCTTGAGCATTTCTGCAATGGCAATGAAAGAATGATATGAATAGCTTGATGATTGGACATTTTTTTGATATTTAAGCAACGTTTTTTCAAGCTTCCATATAAATTGCACCTTTCAATCATAAGAAGTAGTACATTGCTACCAAAATTTCTAAAATGCAAGTTACAATGTTCTATCTTGTTTCATCATATATGAGCTATAGTAAGATGCAACATCATATGCATGTAAAATAAATTGTGTATTTTTATTTGCGTACCATATTTTGGGAACTTTCTTTGCAAAGGCATTTATCCAAATGTCAAAAGGGTATCTTTTTCAACATGACAATTTTGCATGACAATGTTGATCGAAGCATTGTAATGTAGTCATTTTCACCCATCTCCAATTCTTGCAAGAAACTTTGAAATGAATGTTCCTTTGTGTAATGTTTTTTTTCCAATTGCTTAAAAAAAATAATTTAGCATCAGGCATTAGAAGCGGTTCTAAAATTGTTGGTTTTCCCATTGGAGGCAAGGGGAAACTAAATACCATACCAATATCTTAAACAAAGGCATTAAATTTTTTGATATGTTCTTCAGCTGATATCACATTATTCCCAGTGAACTTGGGAACCATATTTCTCCAATTACTATCCATTAGGTATGGGTACAATTGATACCCTATTAGATCAAATTGTCTACATGGGTTTATAGGATTTTGTGGAGGCAAGTTCAAGAGTGGCAGATTAGGGCGGTATTGGTACCCATATTGAGGATGATGATAAGCATTTTGTTGGATGTGTTGTTGGGAGTACATATTTTGATGGGGAACATGTTGCTGATATTGTGGGGTGTATTGTTGACCTGGTGGTGGATAATTTTGGGGAATATTGCCATGATTTGGAGGATGGGGCCTTGGTGGTACATTTTTGTTGAGTGCATTGTTGTGGGTTACCCCCTGTATTATGTAATAGTCTAGGAGCACCAACAGCCTGAGATGAACCCACGTTAGCACCTTTCTTGCATGGAGGTACATACTTAGGTGGTTTTGATGCTTGTATATTTAATTGAGCCAACTATTGATTCAATTCCTGACTTTCTTGTATCATCTATTGCCTCCTTCTAAGTTCTTGCCTCTACCATTTAAGATGTAATTCAATCTCTTGGTTGGTCATACTATTAAAATCAATAGTAGTTTGATCAATCAACCCCTCTTTGTTTTCTTCTTCTTGCTGTGATGAGAATCCCATATCATATTCCTCTTGTCTTCACTTCCTTTCTTCTTTAGCCCGGGCATAGAACTCATTTTCCTTTTGAGGGTCCAGTTCAAGATTGAGGAGATCATCACTTATATTATTTCTCTTAGGGGTTGAGAGGTTTTCACCATCAATATGAAAAGGGGAAGTATAAGTCGTGAAAGGTTGTTCTATTGAATTCACATTACCTTCTGGTTGTTTGGATGAATTTTCACCCTTATTTGTGTTGTTCTTTCCACGGGGAGATCCATGCTTGTCTGTCCACCTAGTATTAGTTTTCTTGGGAATCTCTTGTTGCAAAGATCTCCTTCCATTCATGTTTGATGACATGGTTATTCTCTAATGTCTATCATCTATCCTTTCTGATCTGATGTTCACTTTATCACTCATAAAATCTTTTCAGAGTCACTACCTACTGTTCATAAGTAGGAAAATAAGTTTCTTCCCAGCAGATTATTTACCTTCTTGATATTTGAATTGAATCTATAATGGAAGGATTGGGTTTAGAATTGGCTCCCCAGTAGATTCACCAATCTATTAGGTCTCAAAAATGCTGGTTGGAAAACCTCAAGAGGTTGCCAGGCTCTTGGTATGTTTTAGGCTAACAAACAAGGCCAAATGGTGTATTTGATCCTTCTTCTCTTCAGGCTTTGCCAGACCTAGGCGGGTGTACCTATGCAAATGAAGCAGACTTAAATTATGTGGTTCCTACTTGAGCAATCTATCCACAATGGAAATTGGGAGTGGAGAGATGCAAGCCTAATTTGGTATAAATTGTATAAGCAATATCAAGGTGAAGTTCATTAATATGTTCGGTTAATAGATGTAAGGGTTTGATAAAATTAGGTGATGAGATGGGTAAGACCAGTGCCTTGTTGGGTAAATGGAGTCTAATGAAGATCTAGGATGAATGACTTGTATTGGCTGCAACTCAAACTATTTGGCACACTTATGTTGGTTTATATCTTGTATAAATGTGCAGGAAAGTGATTGAAAAACTCTACTTTTTGATCCAACTGACACAACTAGGTTACTTATGACTTATTAAAAGGATTGTAATCCTTCCTTGAAGGAACCAATTGAATAAATCACACGGGAACAAAAAATGATACCAAATTGGAGACAAAATGGCAATCCTAATTATATGGCTCTTCTTACTGATCCAGATGCTACTTCTAAGTTACCGTGATTAATTAAAAGGATTTAATTCATGAGGAGAAACCAATTAACTTAACCACATATGAACAAAAAATGTGTCTGATGAATTTGGATACCAGCTTGGATATACAACTTCAAATAACTAAGAAATAACACAGTGGAGACAACTAGATAATCGTTTAAAACAACAAACAATTGACACCAATATGAAACCACATAATCAAAGATCTTTCATTGATTTCCTCAAAATTATGCTTGCAACATAGTCTTTCAAAATGTAAACATTATGGAGCTCTTTTGCTATCTATCTATTATCCCTATTCACTTTCTACTATATCCCTTCTCTTTGGTCTTGGTCTCTCTTATATATACGAGAGGAAACAAGCTTCAGACCAAAAGTCACATCCTTTGATAACAAAACATGATTTTAAAACTAAGAATAATTAAGAAATTAACACAATCATAAATGTGTGCACCAATTTGTTAATCTTTGAGTAGAAGCCTGTGATCACCTAAGACCTGTTCAAGGCTTTTACTATGTAATAGGGTCCAGATCATCACTACTGATCGATTATGATTATTGCTCAATTATGCCCAGAATGTCCATCGCTTGATTGATAAATAGATTGAATGCTGAGAGGTGATGGATGTATTCCTATTATGCATGAGTGCCTGCACTGGATATTACTTCTTTCATATCATACTCCATGTACATGAATTTCTCAATTTGTTTATGAGTATTTTGTAGGACCATATCCTCATTATTGATTTCTTGCAACGCAGTTGTTAAAAACTCTATAAATTCTACTTTCCAATCATCCCTTTCTCGAAGATTCCCTATATCATCATAGAGTGTAGGAATCAAATTAAAGCAACCAAGATCCTCTTCGAGTCTACGATGATATTGGTTGTGAGACTCTACCAAGTTGTTATATCTCTAAAGTGTTTTCTCTTTCAGAGTCTATTTATCTAGAAGTTCCCTCTTTTTATCAATTATTCTACTGTGCAATCGAACATCCTCCTCTATTGTTGATTGTATCTGCTTGAACACACTCCAATAATCATCAACTAGCTTCATCATCTTATTGAACCTTTCCTTGATTATCTTGGACACAATATTGTACTTAATGACTTTCATTTCCTTTTCTAGTGCTTTACACTTTTCCTAGGCTTTAAAATGGGAACTTTTCCAATAAGATACATCAGCTAATGCATCTAATATTCTCTTGTCCTTTTCAAGCCATGGGGAGTACAATTCTGAAGCAGAAGAGGAAGATGACTTCTCCTTTTGATGTGATAGCTCCCTTTTCAATTTGTCATTTTCTTTAACCAACTTTTCAATTTGTGCTCTAGTGAATATTGCCACATTGACATTCAATTCTGCAATTTCCAAGGGATTCTAGTGTCCTCAACTCTTTGGACCAAAAGATGTCCAAATACTTGATTTGGATTATCAACCACTGCCAACCTCTTTTCATGGGGTTATAGTGACCGAATAAGCAAGGTAGCCTCATCTGGATTATACCCAGACCTTGAATACATCTAGTCACTAGCCACCTTCGTTAGGTTCATTATTTTATCCCCTCTTTTTCTGAAACTATCAAATACAATTGCAGAGCAAATGTCCCATCTTGGTAGAAGTAATACCCCATCCTCTTGAAGTAATTCTCTACCTCTCTCAGGGGTGATAGATTGCATCTCCTTGTCAATTTCCCTTTTCAATTCCTCTAAAGCAACAACCTCCTTTTCAAGAGTAATATCTTGCTCCTTTTGTCTTATCTTCCTTCCCTTATATTCATAGACAAATGATTTGAATTTAGAAGTTTTAACAAAGTCGCCATCAGAAATGAATTCCTGGCTAGCCTTAACCCTAATATCATTAGATAATTCATTTGATGCTTCAAATCTTACAACATTCTGTTCTTGAGGGGGCTCATATTGTGCAATCACAGGGGCTTTTATTTGTTCTACTTGTTGCTCCTCTTCACTACTCGCCTTATCACTTTCTTCGTTACTTTCCTCTTCATCACTCTTATTGGTGGAAAAACATACATTAGGAGTGGGTTGGGAGGGTATGTGATCTAGAGGCTCCACATCTTCAGCCTATACTCCTAGATAATTTGCATGAGATGTATCAAAAACATATGAAGGCACATCTTTTACTATTTCATTTATATGAGCAATAAGTTGCTCAATCCTAACCAAGGGATCCTGTATATCACCAAATTATTTTGAATATGATGGGACATTCTTTCTCTTCCACTCCTCTGCGAGCATAACTTTATTATATGAGGCCATTCTATCACTGGTGGAAGCTTCATCTCGGTTCATGATCACATCATCAACCGTAAACCAATGCTCGTACCCTGACATCCCTTGTGTTAATCTTGCTTAATGAATAAACCCCTTTGCATCAAATTTCTCTCCTTCATACCCAAGAGGAAGGTTGCAATGTGCTATTTTAGCATCACTTTCCCCATACCCTTCATTTGCAACTACTGTAAAATCTCCAAAACAAAGAGTGTTGGGCATGAGTGATTGCTTATTATGATCCTTGAGGAATTTAGCATCAGATTTTTCTAGTTGTCATACAATCTCCAAATAAGCAACTATATTTGGAACTATATGGGGCAGCAAGTGTGGAATCCCTTCAAACCCATATTATTGTGCAATTAGAGAAAGCATACCAGTCTCCCCAATTATGGTTCACTTTTCCTTTGGTCTCAAAAATCTTTGCACCTCAAGGGATAAGTTGTGGTCATATGAATATCCTAGTAGCTTCATTAGTGGTTTAACAAAAAATTCTTCAAAATATAAATAATGAGACCTTTCACATCGACTATCCCATAGTGAAGTCCACATCTATATAGGTATGAAGTTTCCATTTTCATC
Organism: Sequoia sempervirens; assembly: GCA_007258455.2. Taxonomy (NCBI): domain Eukaryota; kingdom Viridiplantae; phylum Streptophyta; class Pinopsida; order Cupressales; family Cupressaceae; genus Sequoia; species Sequoia sempervirens. The sequence goes on along the minus strand of VDFB02281492.1, from coordinate 220,601,769 downwards.
TATATCTTTGATCCTCAGTTCTTTACTCCACACATTTCTGGCACGTCCCTCATACAAAAGTAAATGCATTAGCAACGAATAGTGTTTGAAATCTATCCAGTTTGATCCTTTCAAGCCCCTAATTTAGGTCATTATCCAAGTAGCTTGCATAGTCGAATGACCTAGCATCCTTGCTCTATATATCCGCAGCTACAACCATCAGTGCAATAGACATAAGAGGTGGGACCTCTATTCCCAAGACTTGACCAGCTGAGTAATAGGTATACTGAAAGTATTCTTCAAAAAAATCTACATGATAAGGAGGGTTTTCATTGCTCGAAAACCTCATGAGTTGGACTTCCTCATTTTTAGGTCTATGCAAAGGCAATTTCCATCTCTTGTAGTTAGTATCCATACAACGATATTTTGTTAAGAGATCTCTAATTGTGAATGGAAAATTCTGGGGACATTCTAACTGAAATACATTAGAGATCAGGTCTTGGGAGATAACAAGAATATCAGCTCCACTCTGTGACTAGATAGTTCTCTTCTTAGTGTTATACTGACTGGCAAGAGCTTTCATTAATTCTATGTTGATGAATATGTTTGGCACCACAATTCTTCCTAAGTTCAACCTCCATGGGTTACAGACTAGTTGAAATCTAAATTGCTTTCTGTAGTGATACAGGAAAAGCTCATATCCTCGATGTGGCATCCAAACATCCCCCAAACCCTTATGTTTGTCTAACAATTTACTTGTTTGAACACTTCTCCTTGGTCTTGGCCCCGACCCCGAACACTGGTTTATTAAATATTGGTTTAAATTCCTCTTTTTGGTTTTTTGTTTCTTTGCCTTAGGTTTTTCCACATTTTCTTCCTTTGAAATCTCTAAAAAAATACAACTTTCTAGCTAAGAGTGATGTACTTACATGAATTTCTGCCTCCCCTGGTTTTGCTGCATAAGAGCTTTGAGTTTCATCTTTTTTGCTTCTATCATTAGTGTAGCCCTCCTGGTTTTTGCAATTGTATGATCAACTTGTGGTGCAATTTACTCTTGCTCTGGCTCATTAATATACTACTTTTTTTAGTCTTGTCATCGGGGGGAGCATTTATGTTAAATATCTCGATGATGCTCTTGGACGTAACATCAACTAGTAGTAATTGTTCATCGCTGTATCATTGGAGCCTTGGTTCATTTTCCACCGGTGGCCACCTTCTCCACCGATGAATGTATTTCTTTCAGTCTATTGGTGGGACACCAAACAATGCTACCCTGATGCACCTCAACTTCACCATTGAGTGTTATACTTTTGACAATCTATGATTGTATCAGGCCATCGGGGGATCACAATCATTCGTTCCATTGATGTATTAGAGCTATGGTGATATGATCATCTTTATTGCCTCTATCAGTCTGTCGGGGAGACTACCTTGGAAGTTAACCCGATGGAATGAGGTTACACCAATGTAAAGTAATGAACTATCCTCATTGGGCTATTGGGGGGGTGGTGATGGGAGTTCCACTGATAAGGTATTGTTAGGCCGATGATGTTAATGGGACTTCAAATTCTTTTATGAATGCGATTGTTTGGGTATGCTACCTGCAAAATGGATTTTGTTACACAAATCTCAGTGATTTGTCTAAATCATAAAGTTAATGTGGTGGATTTTTTGTAAGGAGTGGGAGGTAAGTGGATAGAGGCTAATGAAAATATGTGGGATTTTTTAGTCCTAACAAAACCAATGTATAAACTGATTCAGTTATTGGTTCTTCATCATCTTCAAATGTGTCATCTTGCATACTTTGTTCTATTTCTAATTTTTTTTGCTTTTGTGTTGTCTTCTTTTCCAACAATTCATACCTCTCTCTATTTATAGATATGCTCTCTTTTCTGTACAATGATGTTTTGGATAGGGCGATTAAATCATTCATGACTATAGTAGGTCTAACATTACCTTGTGCATATGCATTGTCGTATTCTAGCTTTCGATTCAATCTAGCTGCTATTGTCGTGGTTTCATTTGGTTGCTTAGGCAATGTTTGTTGCACTTTATTGAAATCTATAGGAACATTGATAATTGTCCCAAGTAAGCCATATTATGCTCGTTTATATCCCAGTTGCCTGATTTTTGCAAAAACTATGCATAAAGACACAAGCCTTTCCTCTAGAGTATTCAAAGATTAAACAACATCTATTTGTGCATTTCATCTTATTCTTGAGGGCACAGAAAAATATGGGATCTTACCATCTAATGTGGCTTTTATACACTGTTTGGAAATGGGCTATCCTATTGCTATATTTTTTTCATCCATCTGAATAGAAAGCAAGGACAAAGCTTTTACAAGTTCAACATCAACTTTATAAATGTTGTGATGGAAATGAAGCATGTCGCAAAGAGAGCATGGTTAAGTGGGTGTGTCATTTATCATTTGCAAGTATGAGTTAATAGATTTTTGGATTGTATTATTTTTTGTGTATATGTGTTTTTCTTTTGTTGGTCAAAAAGTAGCATTTTTGTTCTGGACCATAGAACATGCATATGGCCTATGTTTCAATTTTGGCAAACATAAAGCACGAGGAATTTGTGCATTCCTCATGTGTTTTTTCAAAGAACGTAATGATTATTTATGCGTTGGATTTTGGCTACAATCACAAAATTGAATTTTACTTTGCATATGCAAATTGTAATGTGTTTGTGCAATGTGCATTTGTTTTTAAGAGAATGTAATGATTGTTGACAATTTGGCTTTGGGGTAGCTTTGTAAGACTAAATTACTCTTGCGAGATTGGTAGTGGATAGGGAAGAAGTAGATTTTGTAGTTTGTGACACATTTGCATGCAACACTTTTACATTGCGGATTTTTGCTTTTAGGGAGCGTAATGTCTCATGTGATTTTGATTTTGTTTTAGTTGGCGTATGTATTGTTCTATTTGTTTTTTTTTTTTATGACAACTAATTACATTGTTTGTTGTTTCTAATTTGGAAATACTTGTCATATGTTGAATACAAAGTTGATCATTGATATGGATGTTCTGAGTCAATCATTCTTTTTGTTCAAGTGGTTCATAATGACAATGTCCCAAGCTATTTGCAAAGCAAATTAAGTTCAGGTTTTTCTTAGGATTCATGCAACTAGAGTATGTTTTGGCCCTGGGATATGGAGATGCTTTCCACATGTGTATCCTTGTAGAAAACATGTGGGACAACCATAGTACACAAAATTCAAATCCTTCAACGCCACTTTGTGCACATGGCATTCCAATCCTGGAAACCAATGATTGTATTTGCAATATACAATTGGTGCTTCCTATGCTAGATTGATCGAAAGTTTCAAAACAAGCCAATGCATATATTTTTTCAACTGTCAACGCATTGGCCAATGATTACACCATAAATAACCGCAAAGCAAGTGGATCAAATTGTTCAGCAAGCAAAAAAGCTATAGTAGAAAACATGCTTTCACCACATGTAGTAGCAAATGTAGTCACTCTATAAAGTCCAAGTGTATCAAACACATTTTCTGTTATTTTCCAGGTGTTGTTCAAGTTGCAATATGTGATTCAAGAAAATTTGGTTGGATGTTTTGGATGCAATTGTATGTATTTAACCGTGAAAACACAGGCTCATCATTGCCAGTAGTAGAAATTGTATAATGGAAAATAATTGATATTGCAGGATTACATCCATCCTTGTTGAAATGCAAGTACATTGTTTTTTATGTTAAACACCATATGCATATTGGTATGTTTAGCCAATATGATAGCCATTTTAGATAGAATATGTTTCCCCAAAGCCCATTTTCACCTCTTTCATTGATCTTTGTGGCTGAAAGCCTCATTCTTCATAGATATGTGTTCTCATCATGTATTTGATGCAATTCCATTAGAAATGTTGGGTGCAAATCAATATCATAGGAGCCTAAAGCTATAGGGAAGCAATTGTGAAGGAAATGCAAGAAATGGTCCATAAGACCATTGGATAGCTCTTTCAATGCATAAAGACAATGAAGCAAAACATGCACTGTGTCAAATAAGCAATCTCCAACTTTGTAATTGAATGAGTCAATTCAAAAATAATGCACATAGTGGAGAGCTTCATCCATTGATGTGGAAGGTGCATCGACACTTGGTTTGTAGATTTCTACTACAGTTGGTTGTTGTGATAGTTTTTATCTTTTAAGACGATTGTTTGTAAGAGTGTTGCTAAATTTCATGTCAAAGGACAAGAAAAATAAATTATATTGATGCTATTGAGTACAGTAACTACTATTAAACAATGTGAAAATATTGAAATGATGAATACACAGAAAAAAGAATTTAACAGGGAATTACTCACCATGATCAACAACAATGTATAATTTATAACTATAGCCTCTGGTTCACTATTATGCACTAAAAATCCTACAAGGAAAGAAAAAAATGATGCAAAGGAAGGGGTATACAATATCCTAACACACAAAAACAACCACTCTTTCAAGCCCTTAGTCATCAATCAATGGCTTTCCTTTACAATGCTCCATTCTTCCTTATAGCCTTTCAAAAATGCATTTCAGGACATATCTCTTAAACCAAAACTGATATATAGAAAGGGAGACCTATTTCAAATACCCATTTGGCCATTCTCAAACATATCCAAAATCTAGGTAGGGTTCCTTTGTACGGAAGGGCACAAAAATTAATTGTCCCACTTCTTAATTAAGCCTAATTAAGGAACTAAGCATGTCACAACTATGTTCAGGGCTTCAAAATGTCTCAACACCTTTTACAACACCTTCAACATATCACATATGGCCTAAAATAACAACTCCTACCCCAAGGTTCATTCTCCAAGAGCACAAAACAAATTTTCCCAAGTCACTAGGGCTTCTATGACTATCAACAAGGCCAAATTCACCATACTGTCATTAAATGCTCCTCCACATGTGCAGACCTAGGCCTTAGAATTTGCAAGGAGATCAAATACATCAAGACATAATTTTGTACAAAGTTTTAGGGGTTGATCATGGTGTAAACTCCATATATGGCAATTTCATGGTTTATTTCAACCCTAGGTAGGGTTTGGAGCGAGTTTCAGTAAATCTATGATATCTCCTTCAATACTTCATGAAATTTAACCAAAATAGAAGCAAAATAAAGATAGAAAAATCCTTCACATCATACATCCATCATTCATACCATACAAATCATTGTAAGTCCGTATATATGTGACAAAGATCTGTAGAATGTAGGAAAACATAAAATTTTCACTGTGAAATGCAACGAACTGTCATTCATAACTTTCACACAACACCAAATGAGGCCAATCACTTCAGTTAGATTGTAGATAACATATTTATTCCTCAAATTTTTAGAAATATCTAATGGTGGGAACAAAATTTATGCCATTTTTCTAAAAACATATAACCCATGCAATGGAGCATCAATATTGCAGTCTGATTACACAGAAAAATGCATTAAAATGTGTCTAATTGGTGTCTTATTCCTCCAAACTACGCTCCAACCTTGTGATTCATGTTTATATCACCATTTTATGCTATTGAAATCACATTTCAACTTCCCAACTGACCATAACTTCTTTTGTTAAGACTAATGACACTTTTACAAGATTTGTTGCATTTTGGCAACTTTGCAACTTTTACAATTTTGACAATTTTTGACAACTATTATGACTCCATAACATTCTAAAATGGTCTAGAATGACTCCAAATGGTCTCATATGACCTTATTAACATGAAACAAGACAAAACTCAAACTTTTCATTTTGTAGGCATTAGGTCCTTAGGGTGCTCCTACACTATACTCCCAAGGAAAAGAAAAATCTCAATTCCATCTGAGATGTGATCTACAAATTTTCCAAAATTTTCTTGCAAAAATTCAAATGCATGTTTCATTTTGGCCTGAGGTATTCCATTTCTCTGCCACTTGTCCTTCATTTCCGCATCTTTCCCTGGATCTTTCTTCCTCTTCTTGCATCGTCTCTTACTGAGCATCTTCTCAGCTTCAAGGTTCCAAAATTTGAGTTCTCATTCATATTCCTCAGTACCATCGTCTATGTCTTCATCTTCATTATTGGAATACAATTGGTCAGCATATTCATCATCCACAAAATCAGAAAATACAACCTTACCTCAGTTTTTTTTACATCTTCGTCCCCATAGTGTGCTACATTTGTTTTTTCATCTTCATACACTGTATGCACTTCTCCTTCTTTAGAATTGTTTCCATCTTCATTTTCATTTACTGCACCTGTAAACACATACTCACAAATATTGTTAGATATAAAATCTTGAGTCTCAATGGACCCATTTTCTTCACATTTTTCCTCTTCCTCAGATGGCTTTTTCTCTTCCTTCATCAATAAAGAATCTCCAATGTCTAGTTCTACTGTCCTCTCTTTCCTTCTTCTCCTTTGAATGATCTTCTTGATGGGCCACTTTATCCTCTTTCTTATTGGTAAATGCCAACCACTTTCTTATTTTTCCTTCTCAAGACACTGTTGCATCTCAAGATCCATTCTTTCTTGCATTTTCTCCAAGGCTTGTCTCAAGTCTATTATCTCTTGCTCAACATTTATTTATTTTTCCTTCTCATTTTTTTTCTTCATCTCACTTTTCTCTTTTCTTTTCTTTTTTTTCTTGCTTGGTAACTCCTTACTCTACAAGTCTCCACAGACAAATCTTCTCAACATTTCCATTCTCCTTTTACAAGAAAGTCTCTTTCACCTTGCTTCTTCTCAATTCTTCTTCTTGTCCTCATGATACCTCACCTTCGACCCATTTATTTTCCCTTGGCCTAGTCTTTTGGTATCCAGGTTCTTCCTTCAACCTGTAAGCAAAAAGACAATACACAAACTCCCAAAAATTTCTTGCCTAGATCTTTGGGCTCTAATACCAATTTGATGTAGAGCAGGGGCTTCTAATGTTCCAACAATCTTATACAACCACTTACAAGTGCATTTGTTCATCAAACTATGTGTTCTCCTTCATAGACTCTTAATATCAATTCATGCAACTAAAATAAGACTTGCTCTAGAACTATTGAGTGGGGTAGTGGATATTTGAAAATAGGAAAAAGAGAAACAAGGATGATAATCTATTACTCACATTGATAAAAAAAAAAAATGTGTGATGGTATCATGCAATTGGAAATCCTATGTTGTCCAAACACTTCAAAAATGAAAGAAAATAAATTTAGCAATAGCAAATGTATCAAGGAAAACCAAATAAACTTAGCAAAAGAAAATAAATTGATCAATATTGGTATTAATCTTGTTATAGTTTTGAAATACATCTATGGTTTGAGCTTAGATACATATATGTGTACATACAAAAATATGCACATATATATATACATATGTAGGCATGTACATACAAATATATACATGTGCATATACATACATATATGTATTAATGTAGTTGTAAGTTCCTTGGAATTTCTAAGAAAATTTTGCTTTATGAATCTATAAATAACAAAAACTTTGTTGAGTAAAAGGGTATTATGCTTTATCCATTTGGTTCAAGAAACCAAAGGACAATGTCCAACATCCAAGAATAGAAGGATACTATGCTATATCTGTGTGTTGCGGCAAGTGAAACTATAAAGTGGAATATGCAAGAAAATTTTGTTTTCTCAATTCCTAAGGAGCAACCATTTTGCAATGTCCAAGGGAATTCCACTGCCCCAACATGTAACTAGCAACAATGTTCCAAGGTCCATGGAAACTATGCTCTACCAAATTCTTGCAACAAAATTGCATTTGCAAAATTACAGTTTCTCTTGGTACGATTAAAAACATAAGTAAAGCTTTCTAATACAGACTTTGGTGACTAATTAGTAGTAACTAGAACAAAGTAGCTATGACCAACATCAATGCCTAGATAATCATAGAGGTTTCCAATTCTGTGAGTGTGACCAACCTCTATAGGTTGCACTTTGTGAGGGTGAACATCATCCTTTCAAAGGCTTCTTCTCTATTGCACTTGATTCTTGTAACAAAACGAGATCCATTACAAGTAATTGGAAGAAAATGACCAAGTCCTTTTATCTATAACTGCAAATACAAGTGAAATATTGATTGAAATATGCAATTACCATCTGCATAGAATATCTTTGATCAATGGCACTATAATAATATACAAACAAAAGATAACAATAATAGATACGACACAAAGCAATACACTAGTTACGTTTCTAAAACTCTAATGCTTATTGTATTGTGATTTAGATCTATGGAAATTCTGGTTTTAGAATCATATTTACTAATAGCAACTAGAGCTTACCTTGCTCCAGTGCAACTGAATAAGAAAGATCCATTGTTGTCAAGTATTTTTGTAAAGACCTGTACATAAGCAGGAGAAGGAAAAAGTAGAAAAAGGCTATAATTGTAAAGAATACCACAAGAAAATAGACTTGATGCATGACTATAATTGTAATATAGTAGGTTTTTTATATTTAACCAGAATAATTTTTTGCATAAAAAATAGGCTACGATTGTATAAAATAGGAATAAAAAATAGAGTCAACTTGTAAATTTAGAATACAACACCTCATAAAGTTCATCTCCTATGTATCAACTTACACAAAAGATGATCCAAGTAACAACCGCCATCTAAGAACAACAAGGCATCTATCAATCTTAATAATAAATAGAAAATTTGTATAACAATGCATTTCAATTTCCAACACCAAGCATTAGCATGAGTTTTAGACAATGTATGTGAAATACTATGAAAAACACCACCTATCCACATAACTAATTTTTTCGAGATTATTTTATTAAAAGGAAATTTTGGCCTTTTCTTTGCAATTTTGTCATTGGCTACTATCATTTTCACCATGCCCATGCCTATTAGTCCATTCCTGGGGAATCATGCAGACAATGTTTTATTTTTGGCCTGCTAATGTTTCCAATAATTTTGGCCTTTTCTTTGTAATTTCGTCATTGGTTGTTGCCATTTTCCTTGTGGTTTGTGTTTTTTATTCAATTTATTTTTTCAAATTAGTTTAACAAATTCCTAATATTTTGTTGCTATCAGAAATATTTCATGACTTTGTAATGTTCTTTGATATAGCTATATCTTTGCACTCAGTGTTTCTATTGACGTGTGGCATTTCAGTGAGGACATTGTGCATTTACTAGTAGCACATTTTCATTTATTGTGAATAGACTGAAGTGCATGCATCATTAATAGCTTATGGTGTGAATTTTTAAGTCTATCAAGCAAAGAATTATTTGCATTGTTTATTCATTTTCTCATATTACATGCACGATGTACATGCATCAAAACATCCATAGTACATCAGACATATCTTGAACATATAGACATCTTTCAATGTCCATGACTACTTCATGAACACACAACTAATTTGGATAGAAAAAATATAAAACCATGACCAAAATATCAAAAGCCAATGAGGATATTGCAAAAATAGAAATTAACCCATAAAAACACTCATCAATAAGGAACAACAGAGATCAAATCATTGCAGAAATGTAAAAAATGATTTAGAGAGTGAAGTTCGTGCTTACGAAGAGAGTTTATGTCTATCATATTGAAAACGAAAATTGAGGCATTTGCAATCCTATATCTTTTACAGTGTTGTTTTATAGTTCTTTACATTTCTGCATTTTATGGGTTAACGTCTATTGTTTATTGTTATCTGCATTTTATGGGTTAATGTCTACTCTTCCCTATCTTTGAGTTATTTTATGGGTTAGTGTATGTTATGGTGTTAAACACCTAACACCATAATTCATTAATGTTGACTTCTTTGTTGGCCACAATTAAGGATGGAACTAATATTTTCTCTACACACATGCATGCCAAGTGCACTTCAATCTATTAAATGAAAATGAAAATTAGGTCTACATAAGTGCAAAATGTCACTATATAAAACCATTTCATCAATTGGTAATGTTTTCTTGCTATTGGAAATATTTCATGGCTTTGTAATGTTCTTTGATATAGTCATGTTTTGGCACCAAGTGCTTTTGTCAATGCATGGCGTTTTAACAAGGATATTTAGAATTTGTTGGTCCCTAATTTTCATTTATTGTCAATGGACTGAAGTGCAGTCACCATTAATGGATTCTGGTGTCAAGTTTTAAGACTGCCAAGAAAAGGATTATATGCATTGTTTATTCATTTGCACAGATTATTTGATGACAGTGAAATTTGTCAAAAAGAGAGGCGTTTGTAATTTGCTAAATCTTTTACACTATCTTTTTTGCGTTGTTTATTCATTTGCTCAAATTGTTTGATGAGCGTGAAAGCTTTGTTTGTTGAGAGGGACTATATCTATTGTGTTGGAAGCAACAAACAATGCATTTGAAAGTTGCTATATCTTTTACATTGTCATTCCATATTTTTTATGTCCCTCTAATGGGTTAATCTCTATTCTTCCTTATCATTGAATGCTTTTATGGGTTGATGTTTGTTGTTCACTTATAGACTTAACACCACAATTCATAGATTCGAGTCCTTTATTGACCAACATTAGCAATGCAAGTAATTTTTTTCCTGCCACACATGTATGTCAGTTGCTCTTCAATCTATCAAATGGAAATCATATCTAGATAAGTGTAAAATCTATCAGTGTAAAATCTACAATATTTCATCAATACACAATGTTTTTTGGTTAGGCACATCCAGTTCTTCAATGAGATTACATTCATAATTTTCTATCTTTTCTCTTCATTTCACTGACTAAGAATGAAAGTGGTCCTTTTCCTATGTGCACACATGCCAACTGCACTTCAATCTATTGAATGAAAATGAAAATGAGGTCTAAATAAGTGCAAAATATCTTAGTATAAAATTCATTCCATCAATTGGTAATGTTTGTTGTGATTGGACATATTTCATGGCTATGTATATCTCTATTGCTCCTTATCATTGACCAGTTTTATGGGTTAATCTTTGTTGGACAGTTAAAGACTTAACACCATAATCCATTAATGTCGACTTCTCTGTTATCCATCACTAACAATGCAACTAATATTTTCTCTATCACATATGCATGCCAAGTGCAGTTAAATCTATGAAATGAAAATTAGGTCTAAACAACTACAAAATGTCTCAAAATAAAATTTGTGTCTATTGAGAGGATTTATAACTATCCTATTGGTATGCATACTATAACAAATATCTTTGCATCGGTTTAAAGCACTTGTGTTGTTTCAACCTTGCTTAATAGCTCATAAAGGTTTTTCATAATTTTCTCATGATGTTTGTAATAATTACTGATGCAAAGACTAATGGTTTTTGTGTGCTATTGCCTATTCATGCATTGATTGGAAACCATGCCACTAATGTTTATGCTATGGTGTGTGGCATGATTTTATTGTAAGGGAGTTTGGTCTTTTTTTGGCAATTTTCCCATTCAATCCAAATTAATTATGTGTCCATGGAACAGTGATAGTCATTGAAACATGTCTATCTATTCAAGATATACCTGATGATCGATGTATTTTTGGATCCATGCACATGATGCATATCTTCAAGAAAAAAGACCGAGTTGTTCAAGATATCTATTTGAAACTATTAAAATGAAATTTTCTCTATTTTTTTGCATTTTCTTCATTTCCTATGCATATTTTGATTCTGGTTTTTGTATTTCCCCTATAGTAAATTATTGTTGGGAATAGTAAAGGAAAAAAAACCATCAATTCCTAATGTTTTGTTCCTATACACATGTATCCACTATAGGTGTTTCTATGAACACATGGAATTGTTGATAGCAATCCACATGCCTTGTGTCCATGAGGATATTTTGCATACATTTAGATCTAATTTTCAATTTACTGTTGCCAGATTCAAGTGTGTTTTCCATCAATGTATTATGGTGCTAAGTTTTACAACTGTCACCCAACGATTCTTGTCTATGACATTGAAAGATGTCTATGTATTCAAGATATACCTCATGTATCATGTATATCTTGATGCATTTCATCCATTTCTAATGTCTTGTCACTTTAGACATATTTTCATTGTGAACATTTGTGGTGGGTAGGTTGCATTGTTGATAGTAATTAACATGCCCAATTGGAAATTGGAATTCATCTTTACATATATTTTATTTACTATTAAGATTGATAGGTGCATTAATTATAGAAGCACTAGCTTACTGCTACAAGGAAATCAATACATGTAGCTGGTAAACTCAAAAATCACTTCAACCAAATAGGATTTTAGTGTCTGTGATTTTAGGTACCTATTTGAGACGCAATTTTCCAATGCTTGAGCAAGCAACACCAGTGGATAGATCCATGTGAGCAGGAGAAATATGTCCCAAAGTATACAACACTGTCATAACTATGAGTCCAAAAGCAACAACAATAACCAAATGTGCAAACACATTGTCTCTTGCATCCATCATTACTCGCCAACACCCAAGCAACATTAGAATAAAATTTGAAAGAATTTCCACTACACTTCACATAGATTGGATCAACTTCATTAGATAACATGCAATAAGCATATGTCCATAACACATAATAAGTATGAATTATATTCTAATCACAGAATATGATCCCAAATAAATCTGAATTGTAATCTAGTACTGAATCCATGCATTGGAAAATACTACATTCATAATCTTCTAAAAAGCATAAGAAGTGTGAATGAGCAAAAGTGGGAAAAAGATATTGCATTTTTCATTTTAGCTTTAATCTTAATCTCCATACGTCATACAATTCTGGAAACATTTAAAAATTAATATATAACATATTAGTTGAACTTTTCAATGCTTATTTCTACTTCCTCATTAGTGGACATTGTCACAGATGCAAATCCTTATGCAATTTCAGTTTCCCTATCTATGATCAACTACAAAATTGGTTCAAAGATGAGGTTACAAAAATATGCTCTAATGCATTTAATAGAAGTATTAACCCTTGAAAGCAAATGACATTGCAATTTACCTGGAGGAAAATCTACCAACTTTCTCAATCATATAGAGAATATAGTGGTGAGGTTTTTGATCAATATATTTAACTGCGAATATTTATTTTTTATCCCAAAATTAAGAAATTCTAAAGCCATACCAAGTTGTAATTTATTGTTGAACAAAAGTTAAAATCAATGCTACCATTCACATTTATTTCTACCCATGACACTTGTATAATTGTTTAGATGTATCTGTATACATCCATTGCCACTTGAACAAAGAAAATTGACATATACTTACATGTATACATACTTTTGAATTAGTCGACACTAATCTCTATCACCTTTTGAATTAGTTACATGTATGTATGATTACATGTATATTATGCTTTTCAATACGCTTTTGAATTGTTAAAGCTACTAGAACAATCATTATGTTGTAACGCCCTGCCACGCAACCCTAAGGAAAGTTGCAATTAACAACACAAACACAATTTTTTTTTTGTTTAAGTATAAATAACATGCAAGTTCACTACCCATTGCCAACAACCCCTAAGGTTACGAGACTGATTTTACTTAAACACAAACAAGAAACATGAATTAAAACCATTACATTTAATTATTTAACAAATTAATTACACATCCATTCCATACATGATAAAATTACGACAAAGGCATAAGAGATACCACATGATCCCAATAATAAACTTTACAATAAGATTACAACACTCATTCCCCGAATGAGGTAATTCCAATAAACAAGGTTATAGGTTACATCTCCCAACTCGATACAAATGAGGGGTAATAAAATTACAATCATAATGAATGAATAAAGCATGAGAGAACTGGATCCCACGAGCTCTCCAACTGGAAACCTCATCCACACGAACAAGAAGACGACCCAACGAATTTAGGTGCACGTTCCACCCAACCATGTGATACCTGAAGGCTCACCCCCCATGCTAGGAGATAGTAACAAGGATTCCTAGGCAAGACCATCTACCTCTAGACACAGGCTACTCAAAACTGAACTGAATTAAATACAAGTACAGCGTCACATAACACAAGGGTTACAATGCTTCCAGAGTTAAATAATCAGTTACATCACTGATACAAATAAATTGTTGACCTAAGAGAAGTGTCATCACAATGTCACATGGGATATCTTGGTAAGTCTTCCTAGGTCCCGACCCCCATCTTGGGATATCCTGGTAACCTCTAACGACTCCCGGCCCCTCATGCAAACCAATGTAGAATTAGTTATCCCTTGTAGAGATGAGATAACAATCTTGCCATTCCAGGCCCTCTTGTCTCATCCCAAGTCTATACAAGCCCTTGTATCCATGAGCGAGGAAAAATTAATCTTGTTAAGTGTTTGATGCAACCTAAGCCTCTAAAAGTTTATTATGTTATCACTGAATTAACTAACTTGCAAAGAGTTTCCCAGACACCACTTTGTGTGTCGGCCCTCATTGCAAGCCACTCCTCTAAGACAACACGTGGAATAACCCCACACCCAAGGGTACACAAGTGCGACCTAAGGAGAATGACTCCCTATACATGACATACAACCCACACTTCTCGTTCATGATAACCAGATATAATACTGGATACATTTAGACACACTACCCCAAGGAAACACGAAGGTTGACTAACACATTATGACAACCCTAAAAAAAAACAAAAGACAACTCAATCTGGAAGACTTTAGAACATTTACTCTATTTGCACATCGACACGAGAGAGGGAGATTGCATACAGAAAGGCAATTTGATGATTAATCACCTACTTTAGGATTTCCTAAATCCAAGCCAAACAAAGAGATATTGTTTATAATCAAGTACAAATAATTAAAATTGATTGCAACTACTCCAAGGTAACAAAAATTACATTTATACTATCAAGAAGTTAGACTACTACTTTATCTCCCTATTTCTCCAATTACACAAAATAATTAAAAACAACTTGTTAAATAAAATCATTTGATTAAAATAAATCAATCTTTATTTCAACTACGCTAAAAATAATCAACTTAAATTTAACTAATTTTGAATACACATATATATTAAATATATATATAAAATATATACATTTAGTGTATATACATATTTATATATATATATATAATTATATAACTTTTATTTAAATAATACCAATTTAAACTCAATTAATTAATTTATTTAAAAATACATAAAGTATATATATACATATAATATATATATTATATATATAATATAATATTATTATATATAATATATATAAAATATTAAAATATAAAAAACTTTAATTTTTTTTAAAAAAATAAAACAAACTTTATGTGGGCGCGGGCCCCTCCCATAAGGGAGAGGCCAGGCTGCCACGCAACCTCCCCCAAATGGGGGTGCGCTGTGTGAGCAGCGCCGCTGCCTACACAGCGCCTCCCCATGGGGGTGACTGTGGGGGCAGCCCCCCTCCCCTCCAAACAAAACATTTTTCTTTTGTTAAAAAGATTTTTATTAAAAAAAACCTTCTAATAATACACAAATAAAAATACAGGGCAGACCCTGTACAGGAAAAATTTCCTGTGTAATTTTTTTGAAACCACCATTTTTTCCAAAGTAAGAAAAGGCACAATATATTTATAAAATATACTTGTATGAATATATATATAGGTATATTTACAGGTATATTTATAAATATATACCTAAAAATTTCATTTCCAGTCAAACTGTGCAATTGCACAATAAAATTTTGCAATAAAAAAATAAATTTGTCAACACAATATTTGGTTTTAAGTTTCAGTTTGAAATGAAAATTTCTTTTTGATTTCCTTTCTATTTTTCCATTGTTTGATTCTTGTTTTGTTTTCTTTCTCCTAATTTCAACAGAAGTTTGCAAGTTTTGAAACAAATTTGACATGGGTTTTCATTGAACTTCAAACAAAATTTAAAAATTTTCCAACAGCATAATAAAATTTGAAACTCTTTCAAAAAGAAAAAAAAAAATCAAAGGAAGAACCTGGTTTTTTCTCCAAAGCTTGAAGGATTCAAATGGTGCTTCCAAATCTTTTTCTAGCCCACCCAAGAAATCCAAACTTCTTCTTCAAATCCAAAACAAAGCCACAACCAATCTTTTCTCCACCAAATTGAAAATTAAAAATTATATGAAATTGTATTTGCTCATATAGAGTTTTCTCCAAATTTAGTCAAACCCCTAAAATATCCCATCCACCAAATTTATTGCAATTTTGGGGATATTTTCATTTCTTTTAAAATTTAAAACAAAATTACTTTCCAATTGAAATTTCATGCATTTTAAAAATTATTTTACCTATTAATTTTCAAAAACTGATTTAAAACATATTTTCATTTTTATTTTAATTTAACTCTAAATATCCAAACATGATTTCCATTTTTATTTTAATTTAAATCTTAATATCCAATAATGCCAACACAATTAACTTAATTTAATTTATCACCATTAACTTAATTAGTCAATAAACTAAATCTAATCTAAGATTAGATTATTTTATTGATTAAATTAAATTAATCAATAAAATAACTAACATTTCAATATTGCAACTAGATATATTTAATCATCATTTTAACTACACCCGCTATTTAATAACCTTTATAATATGAAATTAAATAAATAACCAAGGAGGAATGGACCATATAAAATGACTAAACCCGACGACAACCCAACGACACACTATGACTAGGGTGATGAGTTGGCACGGAAATCCTAGCTACTATCTCCCAATCGATTACCATTGGTCAATGGACATGCTCAAACCTGTGAAATCAGGTGGAGTCGATGTCATGTACCTGTCAATCTGTGAATGAAGAGTATATCGAACATGCATATATATGATACAATAAAGCACACCGTGAAGAGGAAATCTCAGAATCATAGGGTGCTCGCAAGCGAGTGATACAATCTCGTCCCCTTCACCAATACAGACTTTCTAACTAACGATTCTAATATCAACAATATAATAAAAGCATAAAGCATCATTAATTAAATATCTGCTACGCTAATTAAAACATGCCATAATGATAACATCAGAGTAAAATTCCATCACAACAAAATATAACGTTCACATCGCTTAACAGTTGCGATCAAATAGAGTCAAGTACCATAGTCAAAGCATAGCAGAACAAAGCATTACAAAGAAAACACTACCGATCAAAAGATCCAAAATGGAGGGGTGTTACATATGTTCTCTTCCTTTGAGATCTCATGCCATAGAATCCACAAATGCATAAAATAGTTTAGAACATACCTTTTCAAATTGTTGTAGCAGTAGATCCATGTCTTCAATGAAGGAAAGATTTCAAACAATAAACATTTGGCAAAGACCCCTACAAAATTAGAGACCATTGCAAAAAACACTATGCCATTCTTCTAAATAAATGGAGCTTGAACATGACACGTGTATCTAACATATGATTATAGACAATATACATTTTGAAGCAACTTTTTCTAACAACTACCGACATATATATATACACACACAAATATATACATACATATATATATGTGTGTGTGTGTGTGTACATACTTGCATATATATATAAACACATACATATATATACATACACATATATATGCATACACACACACACACATATATATATATATATATACATATATAAATACATATATATATACATATATAAATACATATATATGTATCTATATGTACGCATACATATATATACATAAACATATTTATCCATATATACTTATATCTATACATATATGTACGTATACATACATACATACATACATACATATATATATACATGTCTACATTGGCTAATATGCTATGTGTATATTTATATATACATAACATATTAGCCAATGTAGACATGTACCTATGATTTTGTTTTAATAGATTGAAGTGCACTTAGCATCCATGCATGGCAGAGGAAACATTAATTGCATTGTTGATGGTGGCTAACAAAAAAGTCGACACTAATGAATTATGATGCTAAGTCTTTGACTGAACAACATAAATTAACCCATGAAAGCATTGAATGATAGGGAACAATAGATACAATAACTTACAAAACTCTCCTTTTTTGGTTCCAACACAATAGCTATAAACCCTCTCAAGAGACATAGATCTTACCCTGATTCGATGTTCTGAGCAAATGAATAAACAACACAAATAATCCTTTGTTTGACAAGCTCAAAATTGAACACCGTAATCCATTAATGGCGATTGCACTTGAATCTACTCACAACAAATGAAAATCAGATCTAAACAATGCAAAATACAGTCGTAGACACAAGAACCTTTTGCTTGGCTGCCATAAAATTTAATGCCATAATCCATTAATAGTGACTGCACTTGAATCTCTCTTTCTATATATATATACATACATATATACACACATATATACATACATACATACATACATACATACATACATATATATATGTACACATAGATATATACATACATACATATATATTATATACACACATATATATAGACTCAAAACTCAACACCATAATCCATTAATGCCAATTGCACTTGAATCTATTCACAATAAATTAAAATAAGATCTAAATAAATGAAAAATGTGGATGTACACACAAGAGCCTTTTGCTTGACAACCCTGAAACTTAACACCATAATCCATTAATGACAGTTGTACTTGACTCTATTTACAATAAGTGAAAACTAAATCCACACAAAATAAAAATGTGGTCATACACACAAGCCACATGAACTCAAATCAATACAAAGTGATAATTATTTTTCCCTCATTCCTCTCGACAACAAACTACAATTGGGAAAATATAAAACCAAGGACAAAATATTAACTGCCAATGAAAAAATAGCACAATATTCATTTTAATAGTTTCAAACACACAACTTCAACAAAAGTCTTATATGTTCAACATATCCATGATGCACATGCATCAAAACATCCACAATACATTAGATATATCTTGAACAAATAGACATCTTTCAATGTCTATCGCTATTTCATGAACACACAATTAATTTGGATTCAAAAAAATAGAAAATCACAACCAAAATATCAAAAGCCAATAAGAAAATTGCAAGAATTTAGCTCAAACTCCATATTAATAATGAAGATATTACAACAGCATACCATTTGCAATTGGCAAAATTCAAAACCAGGAACAAAATATCAATTGCAAATGAGAAAATTGCAAAAAAATGGCACAAACTTCATTTCAAAAGTTCCAAATACACATCTTCAACAAAAGTCTTATTTGTTCAAGATATGCATGAAAACATCTAGAGTACATTAGACATGTCTTGAATAGATAGACATCTTTCAATATCTATCACTGTTTCATGAACACATAATTAATTTGGATTGAAAAAATACAAAACCACAACCGAAATATCAAAATCCAATGAGGAAATTGCAAAAAACAAAGATCAATCCATAAAAATGCTCATCAATAAGGAACAATAGAGATTAAACCATTGCATAAATGTAAAAATCTGTAAAATCACAGTGTAAAAGATATATAGGAACATACAAATGCCTACTTTTCCACTTACAATACCATAGATATAAACCCTCTCAACACACAAATTTCATCTGCATCAAACAATCTAAGCAAATGAAGAAATTGCTCAGCAGACTTAAAACTTGACAACATAAGCCATTAATGACGCATGCACTTGAGTCTATTGACAATAAATGAAAATGTACTAATAGTAAATGCACAATGTCCTTGCTCAAATGCCACGCGTCAATAGAAACATTGGGCCCGAAGACACAACTATATCAAAGAACATTACAAAGCCATGAAATATTTCTGATAGCAACAAAACATTAGGAATTCGTTAAACTAATTTGGAAAATTAAATTGATTAAAAAAACACAAAACCACAAGGAAAATCGCGACAACCAATGACAAAATTGCAAAGAAAAGCCAAAAATTTCCTTTTAATAAAATAATCCCTGGAAACATTAGTAGGCTGAAAATAAAACATTGTTTGCACAACTCTTGATGAAGCAACTAATAGGCATGAGCACAGTGATCTATATATATATATATATATATATATATATATATATATATATATATTCATATATATATAGATGTATACATACATATATGTACGTATACATGTAGATATATATATCTATCTATCTATTTATAGATATGTATATATATATATATATATGCACATATATACATAGCACATACCCAATGTAGACATGGACTTGTGATTTTGTTTCAATAGACTGAAGTGCACTTGGCATCCATGCACGATAGAGGAAACATTAACCGCATTGTTAATGGTGGATAACACATAAGTCGACATTAATGAATTATGATATTAAGTCTTTAACTAAAGAACAAAAATCAACCCATAATTTAAGCATTCAATGATAGGGAACAACAGATACAAAAGCTTAAAAAACTCTCCTTTTTTGGTTCAAACATAATGGCTATAGACCCTCTCAAGAGACAAATATTTTACCCTGGTTCAATGTTTTGAGCAAGTAAAAAAAATAGACAAACAAAAGATTGGTTGCATTGTTAATGATGGTCAATAGAGAACCTGTCATTTATGAATTATGGTATTAAGTCTTTAACTGAACAAAATATGAAATGACAATGTAAAACATACACAAACTTTCAAATGTGTCCTTTTTTGACACATTGTTTGATGAGGGTCAAATCTGCGTCTCTCGACAACCTTAAAACTTGACACCACAATCCATTAATCAATTAAAATTAGGGAGTAACAAATGCTAAATGTCCTTGCTAAAACACCACACATCAATATAAACACTCAGTGCAAAGACACGACTATATCAAAGAACATTACAAAGCCATGAAATATTTCCTATATGAACTAAACTTGCCAATTAATGAAATGATTTTATACTGAGACATTTTGCACCTATTTAGACCTAATTTTCATTTTCATTTAATAGATTGGAGTGCAGCTAGCATGCATGCATGGAGACAAAAGATTAGTTCCATTCTTAATCAGGGCCAACAGAGAACTCAACATTAAAGAATTATGGTGTTAAGTCTTTAACTCCACAAGAAAGACTAACCCATAGAAGCACTCAAAGATAGCAAATAGTAGACATCAACCCATAAAATGCAAATAACAACAAACAATAGACATTAACCCATAAAATGCACAGATGTAAAAAACTATAAAACGACACTGTAAAAGATATGGTTTGCACTTATTTAGACCTAATTTTCATTTCCATTTAATACATTGTAATGCAAGTGGCATGTATGCATGCAAAGAAAAGATTAGTTCCATTCTTAATCATGGCCAACAAAGAAGTCGACATTAATGAATTATAGTGTTAAGTCTTTAACTCGACAAGAGAGACTAACCCATAAAAAGCATTGAAAGATAGGCAGGAATAGACACTAACCCATAAAATGCAAAGAAGAACAAACACTAGTCATTAACACATAAAATGCAAAGATGTCAAAAAATATAAAATGACACTATAAAAGATATAGGAACTTACAAACGCCTCATTTTACGCTTCCAATACAATAGACATAAACCCTCTCACTAGACATAGATTTCACCCTCATCAAACAATCACAACAAATGAATAAACAATGCAAATAATCCTTTGCTCAACAGACTTAAAAATTTACACCATAAGCCATTAACGGTGCACACACTTCAGTTATACCAAGACATTTTCCACTTATTTAGACCTAATTTTCATTTTCATTTAATAGATTAAAGTGCAGTTTGCATGCATGCATCCAACGAAAAGATTAGTTCCATTCTTAACCATCGCCAGCAGAGAAGTCAACATTAATGAATTATGGTGTTAAGTCTTTAAATTAACAACATAGACTAACCCATAAAAGCACTCAAACATAGGGAAGACCACACATTAACCCATAAAATGCAGAGAGCAACAAATAATAGATATTAACCACTAAACTGCAGAGATGTAAAAAACTATAAAATGACACTGTAAAAGAAACACCTGGTTTTTCTCTTCCAATACCTGATCCGGTGGATATTTTCAGTGGAAATTGAAGTGTCTCCAAATCTCTAGATTTCTACACCATAAGAAAGAGCTCGACATCCTGATTCCAACGCAACTCGAACGGAGCGAAAAGGAGTCCATTTGTGCAAGTTATGGCCAGTCAAACCTTGGGTCAAACTGGGATCAGAGGGCGTCTAGAAGGCGAAAAAATGATGTCGTCAAAAGTTGTCGAAGTTGGTGTCATCGTGAAGAGCTCGTCGTAAGCTTTCCAATGCAACTCGTTTCGTCGAAATCCGACATCGTACGCGAGAGTTATCAGCGGTCAAAGCTTTCAGTTGACTTTTGAGGTGGACTGTATGGATGCTGACGTCAGCATTCCGTACTGTACGGATGGTGAATGGACGAACCATAATTTGACACGTGGCATCCATGTCAGCATTGTACGGAACCAATCACCTATCGACACGTGTCATCCGTACGCCCAGTCAGCAGGTACAGTCAGCATCCTCGTTGGCATCCACATCAGCATCCTAGTCGGCATCCCCGTCAACAGTCAAGTCGGCAGATAGTCAGCAGTATGGACTAATGAAAGCTTGCCACGTGGCCCCTCCCTTCCTTCCTCCTTGTGCGCAGGTTTGTATGTTTTAACAAAATGTTGTTGGGGAAGGGATTCGAACAACCAACCTTCCCGATGCGAGAATCCCGCGCGACCGTTGTGCCACGCCTATTACATTTAACTAACTTTGGATAGCGGTTTTGTTTTGATTACTATGCAGATCGAATTCCACGGAAAATGTGTGGCCGGTGGGAGTTGAACCCGCACCGGCCGGGTGTTAAAATACATTCTCACCGATATGCCATTGTATATTTTTGAAATAGTAAGGGCATCGGTTGGTTTTGTTGAGTGTTGCCAACCGAATGGCTAAAAATTAAAAATGAACTCCTTTGAAATACAACAAAAAAATCCTTCCTTAGGATTAATTAAAACTCCTAAAACCAACAAAAGCCCGAAATGAATAATTAAAAGGGCTTAGAATAATTATAGGGGATTTTAATAAGGACTTTATGAGAGATTTGAAGATTTTTATGTATTTTGGGGAGATTATGTAAATCATATGGTTTTATACCATATTGGGTGATTTTTTTGTATAAAAGGGATGTAAGGGTGAGAGTTTAGCTAAGTGTTCTTGGGAGATTTTTCAAGTTAAGTGGGATTTGAAGTGTTTTTGGAGGAGAATTTTGGCTAGGTGTTTTATCTAAGCGTTTTGGAAGGAGTTTCTGGTGAAGCGAGAGGAGACTATTCTAGAGATTTTATTCTTCATTCCCGCACTTCGAAAAGTGGTGTTGTACGGATAGGGGTGATTTTGTAACTCATTGTACACTCTTTTCTTGGAGATTAATCGGATCGGTCTTACTCCATTGGAGCAGACCTGGAGACGTAGTCACGTTTGTGGCGAACTCCGTAATCAAACTCTGTTTGCATCTCTCTCTTTCTTTCACTTTCTTTCATACTGTTGTTATCACCTTGTCATTTTAATTATTGTAATTATTTCCATGAGTTAATTTTGATGTTATTAACTTGGAATAATCCTTGTAAAAGTTAAGCATTCAAATTTTGTAATTTAGTCTAGATCCTATACAGATCAATACCATAGACATAAACCCTCTCGAAAGATATTGATTTCATCCTCATCAAACAATCTAAGAAAATGAATAAACAACTCAAAAATGACAGTGTAAAAGATATACAAACTTACAAACGCCTCCTTTATTGCTTCCAACACGATAGATGTAAACCCTCTCAACAGACACATAGTTCACCGTCATCAAACAATCTCAGTAAATGAATGAACAACACAAATAATCCTTTGCTCGACAGACTTAAAACTTCACACCATAAGCCATTAATGACGACTACACTTCAGTCTATTCACAATAAATAAAAATGTGCTAATAGTAAATGCACAATGTCCTCGCTAAAATGCCATGCATCAATAGAAACACTGGGAACGAAGACACGACTATATCAAAGAACATTACAAAGTCATGAAATATTTCTGATAGCAACAAAACATTAGGAATTCGTTAAACTAATTTGAAAAATTAAATTGATTAGAAAAACACAAAACCATGAGGAAAATCGCAACAACCAATGACAAAATTGCAAAGAAAAGGCAAAAATTGCCTTTTAATAAAATAATCTTGGAAACATTAACATGCCCAAAATAAAACATTCTTCGCATGTTTCCCAAGGCCCAAAAAAATGTGTTCATAGTAAATGCACAATATCTTCGCTCAAACGCCACGCATCAATAGAAACACTGAGCCTGAAGACACGACTATATCAGAGAACATTACAAAGTCATGAAATATTTTTGATAACAACAAAACATCATGAATTTTTTTTTTTGTATTAAAGATAGAAAGAACAACAAATTACAACTGAGAAGAGCAGTACTACTGCATCTCAACGCAGAACAACACTTAATACAATATTTTTTTATTACATAAATCCCCCACGAAGCTGCTTTTGACCTGCATCACATCAGACCAACATGACATAGTCGAGCCATTGATGTACCATGCATTATTGCTGCAAAAATAAAGATTTCTGATCAGAAAAATCAAATGCAACTTCAATCTGCCGTGCCAAACCCATATCCAATAGTAGCATATCAATACCATTGTTGTGCCTGTCCATTTGAAACAAATTCCTCTGTAACAAGCCACAATCATTGCTAATCCTGGACATTAGCAGCATTTCCATCCACAGCCACTGTTTCCACCCTAGTGAAGTCCTCCGGTTTGAACATGGGTGGGGGACTTTCCAGCTGTGCCTCCTTTGCCATCTTATGATTGAAGTCCTTCTGAAAGATCTCCATTGCTTGGAGAAAGATCTCAGTGCTAGGCTGCCTAGCTTGCCAATTATGCCCAAGTTTGTCCTCATGTAGGTGCATTTGAAGGGTGCCATCCTCCAACAGATTAAGGAACTTAAAATTCAAGACCTTCACCTCCATGGTTACCTGCAATGCAATTTTGTAGAGGGTGAGTCTTCTTAAAGACTCAGTAAGTGCCCTTAGGTTCCCACTAAACTTTTCATCGTTCCTTGATTTCCAAATAAACCATAGAATTTCTATAGAAACAAAAGACCAAAATAGTGTTTGCTCCTTTCCAAATTTATTACTTTTAAATAGAAGAACTCTTTCCAGTTTAATGGTGCCATTGTTATTCCAAATATCCAATTTATTGCAAAGTAAATGCCAAATTTCTTTAGCAAAAATACAATCAAAGAAAATATGGAAGACCGAGTCAGGTACCCTGCAAATTCTGCAAATTTCAATGTCAGTAGTATTAGCTTTGTAAGGCAGTCTATGCAAAATTAAGAGCCATTTGAAGCAAGCCTTCTTAGGCTCAATGGTTTTTGACCAGTTATTGGTGAGGATTTTAGACCAATCATTGTTGCTGAGAGTAGCATTCCATTTGCTGTTAAGATACTCATAGATTTCTTGCTGTTTGGAAAGGGAAAACATCAGGAATTCATTAAACTAATTTGAAAAATTAAATTGATTAAAAAAACACAAAACCATGAGTAAAATTGTGACAGCCAATGACAAAATTGCAAAGAAAAGGTGAAAATTGCTTTCTAATAAAATAATCCTGGAAACATTAGCAGGCCCAAAATAAAACATTCTTCACACATTTCTCGATGCCCAAAAAAAATGTGTTGATAGTAAATGCACAATGTCCTCGCTCAAACACCACGGGTCAACAGAAACATTGGGCCCGAAGACACGACTATATCAAAGAACATTACAAAGTCATGAAATATTTATGATAGCAAAAAAACATTAGAAATTCAATAAACTAATTTGAAAAATTAAATTGATTAAAAAACTATAAAACCACGAGGAAAATCGTGACAGCCAATGACAAAATTGCAAACAAAAGCCGAAAATTGCCCTTTAATAAAATAATCCGAAAAACATTAACAAACCCAAAATAAAACAAGCTTTGAAGCTGCCTAGAACATGTAATATCTTATTTGTGAAACTGTACAATCTGAAATTTAATATTTTCCAAACAATTAGTAATCTTGATATATTCTTTGGTGATCTCCTAAACTTGAAAATAAAAAGAAACAATTTGAAAAAAGATATCAGAATAAAACTTTGATATTTATATCTTCCGATGAATAGATTTATTTGAAAATATTGTCAAAACACTTAACAAATGTTTGCCCTCGCAATATCACAAAGATTTGGTACATTTTAATCTCCTTACGAAAAATGAAAAGTTTAAATTACGTCTAGGTATTACATTCAAAGTAAATTACATTAAACTCTCCCCATGCTAAGTTGTCAAAGATCCATTGCCATTTAATTAATATTTTCAAAGAATCAATCATAGAGTGTGAGATGGTTCCCTTTCATGTCTAATCAAATTTTCTTTTTCATCCCAAACAAAAAGTGGGGCATCCTAATTTTGTCATTTGCTTTAACAAATAATTGTCTTAGTCGCCTGCCAAGTACTTTCATTATTGGCTAAGGAAATTAGCAAACATGTGAATGAATATTTTGTTTTAAGTCATTTCAACATTACCTCGAAAATATCGTTGATAAAGGAGATTATGACAATCCTGGATTCAATTTTGTATTTAAAATCTAAAAACCTATACCTAAATGACCATCAAGGTAAAAAATGAAGATTTAGAAAAAATTCTACATCCTTAACTAGAATATATGAATCATTTAGTCTAATAATCTAAGGATTATGAACTAGTTTAGTGATTTTATTGCATAATATATCTATATTACTCTGATAGATATGTTACATTGATTGACCAATATAAATTAATTTGTAATCAGAAAACGGAGATGTCAAAAACCAATAGAAACGTCAAATTAAACCAGTTATACAATAGAAACGTCAAATTAAACCAGTTATACAATAGAAAATGATAAGAGATGAAAAATATTACTTGTCAATCACCATACAGGATTCACTCAACCAGAGAAACTACCTTGAATACAAATCTAAACTCAATTTGTACTATGATCAAATAACATTTTTGAAACATATCCATCCATTTTCCTCAATTCAAATCTATTTGTACAGAATGTTACGGTTGAAGAATACAATGCCATTTCAAGCTGGTTAAGCTTCAATAAAGTATTGTCCCAGCAAACCTCCCAAAGATTGACCCTAAAGCACCTTAGGAGCTTACGCATCACTTGAAAAAGAACCTACCAGCTAAAGTAGATAAACAGGGAAAAAACTAAGAAATATTGATTGTACAAATCCAGTTTATCGCCACTTGGGATTTCTATCATCATCATCATCTGAATCACTGTAATGCACCATAAATATTAGATATAGAAATTGTTTAAAATTCCGTTGAGAACTTTACAACAGAATTGTGGATAGCAGAGCTGAAGTTTCCTAAAGAAATATTGGCAAGAAAAAACCCCTTGAGATTAGAGCAGGGTCAGAAAAGAAATTACATCAAACCTGTTGAAGTTTAATCTTTTTGAAGTCTAGTAAACTTGTCTATCTGCAGAGGGTGATGGAAAGATCAATCCTCTTGGAGTCAATGAGCTTCTCAACAAAGGCATTCATCTTTCCACTTCCTCTTCCTTTCAAGCCTGTAATTGGCCTTGTTTTTTATGGTGTAGAAGAGTACTTCCCAAGAGTTGGGATCTTATCTGTGACAGCAGGGATCTAGCCATTTCCACAGGCCTTGGAAGACCAATATGGGAGTCTGCTAAATCCTCGCTTTCTCTCGCGGCTGCTAGTTTTGTAATAATCACCATTCCGCGAGTTCTTCGTAACCTTGTGATCTTGTTGTATGCCTATTGCCGGTATTTCCTGAAGCAACCAATTTTCTTCAAAGCATCTTCAGCCGGTTCAAAATCACTATCTTCATCTTCTGGCTTGCCAATAGTTCGTGACATAATCTTCTTCCTCACAGAAGCAATGATCTGTATACACACCTTATGCAGCTCTACACGTCATACGTTTTGATGTAAGAGATTTAGAGGCGGTGTGAATTTCGTGTGGGGAGGGTCCATCATATGAACTTTTTTTTATTATTACTCCGTTTTCACAGTTTTATGTACACAGATCAAATGCCACAACAGTGTACGCCTATTGGCGTAATAAATGAGAAAATTTTACTTGGGTTATTTTAGGAACCAACATTAGTCAAAAGATCTTAATTTTTCTAAATAATGCAAATAATGAAACTAATAATACTTGTGATATATGAGATTAGGTAAGAATATTATATTAGAGAAGAAATTAAAAAAAAAACACAAGAGATTGAAAAGAAAGGAGGAGAGGAAACAAAACCTGTTATTTGTGAAAAAAAAATCATAAATACAATGAGAATTAAAATATTTTACAAATAGGGGCGGGGGGCCTAGCTCGATTGGCTAAAGCACCCTGTTGCAGGCAAGAGGTCACGAGGTCTAGTCTCCCCCAAACCCGTGGTATCAGAGGGCGTGACGTGCTAGCACCACCAATCACGTGAAAAAAGTTTACCAAGCGCACTGCTGTTTATAGGGGGACAGATACCCGACTGATTCCTCCATTCTGAATATATATATTCAAATAAGATAAAACCTTCTATAATTTATGAAAAGTGATGTTTCAAAAATTACTCTTGGATCTCCATCATATCAAACATCCTTGCTTCTTAAATAAAATATTTCAACCCCACATCTATTTATAATTATGTACTATCTAGATTAGAGGGTCTAAAGTTTTTCATGCTTTCCTTTTCAATCTAACTTAGCATTCCACGTGAAGACATCATCCTTTAGCTCAAACTATCTAGGTTTTACCTTTTTTTTCAAATAGCTCTTTCATAATCTCCTAGCATTTTAAATTTCTCTCATGGCAATATTTTCTAGTGGGCAAGTGCATGTAAATGGGGGTCATAGGGGGGTCAAAAGTGACCACTTATTTAAATAAAAAAAAAGTTGAACTTCAACATGTAATTTGACATACACATGCTCAAAATTTGATGATGTGATAAAATACAATAATACTAGTGCTCATAATTTAAATTTTCAACTACTAATTTTCTTTTAAATTATGGAGATTAAGGAGTTCAATGTGACACCCATCATCGTTTGGACATAGACTCCCATATTTTGTTTTAGTTGCATGACTAGATTTTGATATACTCTTAACTTTTACTCTACATTTTGATGATAGTTAATTATAAACATTGGGATTAATTGTTAATATGCTTATTAGATTCATTAGTTTGTGAATCATAATTCTATAAGTATGTTAGTTGATCAAACTTATATTTTGAATGTTATGAAAGTTGAAACAATGTACCTAGAATAAAATGTGGTATCGTCTCAATCCAAAGTGAATTATTGAGTTACCATGCAATGTGATGCATATATGATATTGTTGTGATTAAAAGAAAATATTTGAATTACTATGCAAGTGATTATGAACATCGTGGATTAATGTTGTAGAAGTGAAATGATATTGTTTTGAATTGAAACAACATATTGCTTAGATTTTAGAAAGGAAAGTGTGAACAATCAATATGCTTATATGTATGTTAAATATGAAAAGCATGTATGTCTATTATGCTTCATCATATTATGTTCTTTGATTTAATTGCATTGGCGGTTGGACTAATGTTTACATGGAGTGTGCAGGTTAACCTTCTATAGCCATGAGAATTGGAGGGAACCAAAAAGACCCTTGTGTTTACCATGTAAAGCCCGACTCAGCCCATGTAGAGGGTTTAGAGTCTTATGTTGTTATGTAAAATGTTGTCTTGTGACATGCATGTTGGGGGTTAATGGCTTAAATATTTTGAATTGTTTGAAAATAAATGTGACCCTAAAATGTGAAATTCGGATTCCTTGTTTAATGTAATTTTAAGGGGTCAATGATGTCTTAGTTTTGGTTAATTTTTACTTTTTAGAGACCCTAGACATATGACCCAAGGGTTGGGGGTCATTTTTAGGCCATACTCTTGGCCATGCTTCATTTATGACCCCTCTTACATTGCTTGTATGAGGGGAGACGAATTTGGGGTGTGGGGGTGGACTTGACTCATCTCCATCCCCATCGAGTCTCCCAATCTCATTTATGAGATGGGATGGGAGACCATGTGGACACCATGCCTCTTAAATGAAAAAAGAGGACATGGTGGGTGGGGAGTTTTCTTGAGGGGAATTTGAAAGAAAGTTTTTGGCCAATTTTTCATTCTTTGATAAGCGTGGGAGAGTTGTTGCATGGGTTGGAAGAAGTTGGAAGGGATTGAGAAAAAAATCAACCAAGTTCAACTTGGGGTTTTGAGGTAGGATCCTCACTCTTTTGTTTTACTATGAATGTATGTGTATCAATTAGAGTAGAGATGTGTTAATTCTATTGTTTTATTTAAATTTTGTTGTGTGTTAGTTCTTTGAGTATGTGGTTATTTTGTTGGGTTGGCTCCCCATTTTGGTTGTGAGCAACCCATGTGGGGGATGGAGCGGGAGAGATCCCCATGAGGGGCTTATATTTTAGTGTGGGAATAACGTGTTTTAGTTGTGGAATGTAAAGCGGTATGAGTACCTTTTTGTGTAAATGGGAAGTTTGGGTGAAGAAATGAATTCAAAAAGTTGTTGGTTGAGAAATTTAAATGAAATTTTTTTTGCTTAAACTACCCCCATGGTTGTGATCCTCTTAGCCTCTCCCCATAAAACTATTAAATGGTTTTTGTGGTGTGTCTTGTCTTGCCTAAATGAGTGTTTTCTAGGTGTTTAGTTGTGAAATTGTGTTTATGTTGGGAGGGGATGCTTGTGTGTACCCGGGTCATTTTGGTGGCCTCTCAACTCAGGGGTGGCTTGTTTTCCAACCTATGGTAGGGAGGTGACACCCCAGAGGCTTGGAAGGGTTTGTTTCTATGTGTGGGTTGAAACTTGAGTAACCTGCAAGGTTGAAAAGGGGTTGCAATTATTTTGTGAATGTGAGTTGTTTTGAGAAGAAAACTTGTTGCATAAAGCTCTATTATGAATCAAAAAATAATTACATGCAAATGATATGGTCTTGTAATTCTAGTACAACTACAAATGACTATGTTCAAGTTCACTGACATAAAATAGATAGTTGCACATTATCTTAATCTATCATATATCTCTCTTTCTTGAAGAATCATATGTTACTCTTGTTGGCAAGAGACACTGCACATGTTTTTTGGTGTTGTCATTGATGGAAACCCTTGTTAGCAAGTCGATCCACACGTTATCATTTGTTCATACCGGAAGATAGATTAAAGATCAATGATTATCTGTTAAGTTAGAACAAAGCATCTGGTAGATTTGTGTTCTTCGATTCATAAGAAAATTTTATGTTATTATTTTGTGTTGTGGATCTCAGGGATGATTGGTCGATGCATTATCTGTGTTATCCATAAATCTTGGTGCCTCATATCGATTTGAGTGTAAGTTAGAAGATCTAGTTGACTAATTTTTTGTTCATCAATGTATGAAGACCGACTTGGTGGATGTAGTGTGTTGCAGATATTTGAGGAGTTATTGTATAAGTGTTTTTGTGTTCGAGCATTTTGATTTGGGTCCTCACTATGTTGTGGCCGACTTTTGTGGATGCGCATTGAATATTATGCATGATTTGAGCTGACAGTTTATCAATATTTCTTATTTTGTTGAAGCAGAACAAAGCAGAAGAGTAGAATCAGTCAGAAGGTCCAAAATTTGATTGTTTAGCCTAACCGAAATTGTAATCAGGCATTTGTAGATGCTACTTTCTCAGTTCAAATATTTGGACGTATTCCAAATTTTTGTAAGGTAGTGAGCCTTTCTATTTTGAGCAGTGAGCTCTAGGCAGTGTGCCTGAATGCAAGTGCATTCTCATTTTGTAAACTTTTCTTTTGAGTATACTCAGAACATATTGTGGATTGACCTCCACTGTGGTTTCCCCTAAAAGGGTTTCCACGTAAAAAATCCTTGTGTTATGGTGTTGTGGTTATTTATCTTATGTTCATGCATTTTTATTTTGGTTGAATGTTATCAGTACTTTAAGGATCAAATTAATAAAGTTAAAAAATTGCACAACACTGATTCACCCCCCCTCTCAGTGTTGCTTGATTCCAACAATTGGTATCAGAGCTTAGTTCCTCAGAAGAAGTTTAAAAGCTTGGGGAAGATCCTAGAAAGTGTTTCAATGGATTCAAGTAGTCTTCAACAACAACTTATGGTGGCCCTAGATGATCTTGATTAGGCAAAGTCTGAAGTCTGGGAATTACAAGAAAATCTCATGAATGTTGAGAGATTCATTGAGTCATTGAAAGAAAAAATCAATAAGTCTAGGGAGAAGAGAAGGGAACTATGTGATAAGATCAAGCAGGAAGACATCAAATGCATTATAGATGAACAACAGAGTCAAGCGCTGAAGGAAAAGACAAAAGAATGTGAAAATTTTGCCAGAGATAATGTAGTCCTAAAGCATGAGACAAAATCTGTTATGATGAGGATGACCAAGGAGATTGAAGACAAGAAGATGAATGAAGAGAAGCTTGCTCAATCCTTGAAAGAGAAATCTGAAGAATACATAGCCGAATTACTGATGGATTCATTCAGTTGGAATTTGAGCTAGAACAATCTAGACACAATGAGGAAGAGCTTGAAAAGTAGATTGATATCTTAGAAATGAACTTGCTACTGCAAATGAATTCAAGGAGAAGTTCAAGATTAGCTCATCCAAGCTTGATGAATTGATTAAAATTCAAAGGACTAATGGTGACAAGCAAGGTCTTGGATATGAGAAAGGAGAAAGTTCTGGATCTAGACAAAGGAGATTTAGACATGGAAATGTGATGAATCAACCTAGAAGGTATCCAGTAGGACAACCTAATTCTCAAAGATTTAATGGTAATTGTTATGCTTGCAATAAATTTGGTCATATGACAGCTCAATGTAGAAGTAGAGTGAATTCAAGTGGTCCATCATTCTCTAGTCAGTGCTTTAACTGTAACAAATATGGTCATAAGTCAAATGAATGTAGAAATATGATGAAGAAATTTTACAGAGATATTAGATGCTATGCATGCAATAGATTTGATCATATTGCTAACCAATACAAATCAAGAGAAAATTAGTGGAACAACTAGACTGGACAAAGAAATGTGGTGCACTACAATTGCAACAAAACTAGTCATATTGCTAGATTTTGCAAAAGAGGTCTGGTAAATCAAAGAAGAAACATGCAAAAGGATGAAAAAGGAAAAGGGAAAATCACTACAGATCAGATCAGGAAGCAAATGAAGAAGACATGGGTGAAGAAGAGTCCCTCTATTGCAAAAAATGGGCTAGCACCAGAATCAGCTTCTGGCAATTCCTCTAGGAATTAGATTAAGGCCTCTGGCCTAGGGGGAGTTGTCAATAAAATCCTTCAAACCCCCTGTTAGTAATTGACACTGAGATGTGAATGAGTGTAGAGATTGCATTGATGATCTACAAATGTTGTTGAATAGTTGGAAAGAGTATTTATGCAGAATTGAAGGTCCGTAGAAGAGTTATCTCTCTTAGTGTATGGAAGCAGGGTATCCAGATGAGTTAGGGAAAAATCATTTATTGTGTCAAAAAGGGTTAGATGTGAAAATGATAAAAGGTCATTTATATCTTTCATTTGTCACTTTGCATTTTGAGAAGAAGTTTGAAGAGCTCTGAAGTGAACTTCGGCGAGATTTGGCAAGGATTCAAGTGTGAAGGCGATTCAAAGATCAAAACCTAATCCGAAAAAAAGGTATTTATTAGGAAAACTTGTGAACATGTGAATTTGTGAAAATGGCTACTCCATTGGTAGTTGGAGTCAAGGATAGACCCTATCTAAAATTCAAGTGGAATCCTTTTAAATCTATTGAGACCGAGCCCTTATGTGCATTTTCGTCTGTTCCGTACGACATCTTGCATATCGAAGATATTAGGGCATACATTCATGCTAATATTGAGGAATTAGGGAGCTCACATTTGCTAAATTTATATTCCAATCACATTGTTAGAGAGGTTTTTTGTGTTAAGCCCGAATTCAAAACCTTATAGGAGAAGAAATTAACACAGATTGTGAAATTCCCTGTCTTTGATGAAAGTGAATGGGTCTGGTATATCTTAAGTCGAGTTCATGTAGAATTTATGTGGTTGAGTCAACCTTTCAAGATTACAAAAGAATCTATAAGCATTGTTACAGGCTTAAATTCCTCCGATGGACTGCCGATTTTGAATTCCCTAAAGAATCAAACAGTCATTGATGCAACTGGTTCCGTATTTGATAAAAGAGCGATGAAAATTGATAATATCATTGATGTGGATGTGAAATTTTCCTCGATGGTCATTATCTACAAGATATATCATTCCAGCCAAGAAAATTTTGTATCTGGTACAACCATATATGCAGCATATCAGATGGTGAAGGAGAATGTAGAGTATGATTTATGTGAGTTGCTTCAAAGTCAAATTATGGAGAATCTTGGTAAGATCAAGAAAGACAAGAAGAATTCCTTTAAATATGGTAATATGTTGCTATGTATGTTCTTTTATTTCATGAATGAAGTTTCAGGAGTTGGGAAAGTACATTGGAAAAGCGATAAGCCTGTAGCTATTCAGATTAGAGATATCTTGTATGGAATTGGTGATAAGCAAGCCAGGAAAACTTTAATTTGGGGATATTTCAAGAACTTTTAGAATGTGATGCAAGCTAGAGAAATAATTCCTACTTCTATTGTGGAGAAGTATAAGGATACAATTTGTTTTATGGTGGACATTGATCAATGTCTGATGGAAGCTGTAGATCCTAGAACCATTTGGATTATGCCAATGGATTATGAAGTTGAGGAGAGAATCTTGGAGCTATATGCTCAAAATTTGTTGAGTAAGCCTTTGGATCCATCTGAAGAGAGGTTTGGAACATATGCAGAGAAGAATATGAAAGTCCATGAGTAGTTGAAGAAACCAATGATAGTACGAAGAGTAAGGAAAGAAGTGGAAGTCTTTGCAAAGAGCATGGGTATATCTACAAAAGTTGTAAGAGAAGCAAAAAGGATGAGAGAACAAGATGAAGCTGAAAAAGAAAAAGAGCTTGCTAAAACTGAATCTGCTAGTTCGGCAGCATCCTTTTCCCGAACTAGATCAACAAGGATCTTTGCACCCCTATCCGGTCATACAAAGAATTCAGCCCCTATAAAAGCTCAAACTAAGACATCCGGTAAAAGGAAGAAGGATAAGAGCACAAGAGTGTATGCAACTGTTTCAAAAGATGAAGAGATAGAATTTGATAAAGGCATTAAAGAAATAAAGCATATGGGAACCCAAGCAGGAACAACAACCTCTAAGGACAAGCCCTCCGATGAAAAAGAGAAAGCCAAGAAGAAAGCAAAAACTGACAAACCAGGTATGTCTATAGAAGAAGTTGAGAGAGGCATAATCAAAGATGGTAATATTAAGCCCCTATGTGAAGTGTATGGTACCTTTGATAGTGTTGGTCAATGAGTTCTTGAGGAAGATACAATAAAATATTTGAACAATTTCAATATGACTCTTGTTGAGATAATGGCACAATTGCCTAAGGAATTGTATGAAATTTTGTAGATGAGGAGAGTTAATGCTAGAACTGAAGAAGAGCAACTGAGAGAATGAATTCTTTCAAATCTAAGTCTGGTAATGTCTATTGAGGAAATGAAGACAATCCTAAAAGAAACAAAAGGAGAATTCAAGAGAAAAATAAGAATAAGCAAGCTTATGATGGGTAGGACTGAAGAGGTTGCAAAAGAAACTGAAATAATTTTGAAGGAAGTTTTATTAAAAGAACATAATTGATGTTGTCTCTGAAGAAGTGCATGCAGAAGATATTTCATTTGGTCTGGTAAATGAAGAGGTTATGGTTGAGGACACTCAGATTCCTCTTGATGTGCATGATACTAAACTACCTATGGAGACTGAAGCTCCTAAAGCTATGTCGGTTGAAGAAAAGGAGATATTAGTTGAAGAGCTTGAAATTCCAAATGACAAGCAAAAATATGTGGCTGAGGAAACAATGGTTGAGGAAAAGAAGGTTGAAGTTAAGGGAGTTCCAGTGGAAGCAAGAGACACTACAGAGGCAGTGAAGATATTTCTGGAAGAACAACAAGAATAATTTGATCTTGAATTGGGAGAAGGTCCTATTCATTTATCTATTTTGTCCCCAATTCAGAAATTGAAAGTTGCATCATTTGCACAAGCTAAGGCTAGGGAAGAAATTCTGAAGTCTCACATTGAGGATAGTGAGTTATTGAATCTTGTATCTGGTATTCTGGAGAAGATCATGCCTATTGATGTTAAGGATAAATCTGGTTCTTCCTCTGGTGAGCTGAAGAAACTTATTAATTTGGAAAGTACTCATTTTGAGTCACTTGAGAAGTTAGCTTTTGTCAAAGTTCAGAAGGAATTTGATGCTAGAAAGATCAGTAGGTTGAAAGGAATGATAGCTAATGATAAATCTCTATTAGACACATGTGTGAAGAATGTTAAAAGTGCACTATCTGAAGGTGGAAATATTTATAAGTCATGTTTGTCTTTGTCTAAATTTACTAAGGACACTGCGAAGATGATTAAGGATCATGAGAAATAGTTTGTTGCTATTTTTGATGCCTTTGATCCTTCAATTGTTCCTGTTGGAGAGCAAGAAGGTCAAGTTATATCCCTACTTGACAAGATAAAAGGTTTGAAGCATGATAATGAAAGAGTTGTGGAAAGAACTTGTGAACTTAGAGGCCTAATTGGTCCAAAGATGGAAACCATGTTGAATGCTTTGAAGGAAGCACAAGATACTATGGTGGTCAATGATCCAGTGAACCTTGAATCTGCAGAAATGCAATCTTATTTACTTTGTGGTCACATAACTATTTTGGAAAGTCTCAAGAAGTGTTGGGACACAAGCTTGAACCTGTTGAAGAACAATTTTGCAGATATTTTCAAGTTTGTGTAAGTTGTTGAAACAAGTTTGTACATATGCAGTTTGAAGTTTTTGTTTGTTTATAGAAGTTTTGTATGCGGATTCCCCATCTTTGCCATTGATGTCAAAGGGGGAGAATAGAATAGTGAAAAATGTATATTCATCTAAGGGGGAGCTGTAGTTTTGAGTTGTGGATGAAGATCTTTTTGGAGTTTTGGTGGCAGTGTACTTATGTTGGTATTGATCCGACACTTAGTCATTTTTCACTAAGTGTTGCCATCAATGCCAAAGGGGGAGATTGTTGGCAAGAGACACTGCACATGTTTTTTGGTGTTGTCATTGATGGAAACCCTTGTCAGTAAGTCAATCTGCACGTCGTCATTTTTTCATACCAGAAGATAGATTGAAGATTAGTGATTATCTGTTAAGTTAGAACAAAGCATCCAATAGATTTTTGTTCTTCGATTCATAAGAAAATTTTATGATATTATTTTATGCTATGGATCTCAATGATGATTGGTCGATGAATTATTTGTGTTATCTATAAATCTTGGTGCCTTGTATTGATTTGAGTGTAAGTTAGAAGATCCAGTTGACTAATTTTCTGTTCATCAGTGTATGAAGGCCGACTTGGTGGATGTAGTGTGTTGCGGATATTTGAGGAGTTATTGTTTAAGTGTTTTTGTGTTCAAGCATTTTGATTTGGGTCCTCACTATGTTGTGACCAACTTTTTTGGATGCGCATTGAATATTATGCATGATTTGAGCTGACAGTTTGTCAATATTTCTTATTTTGTTGAAGCCGACATGAAGCGATTAAATCCCTTGTAGCGGATATATATAAGTGATCGATTATATCATTTTGGTGCATGTTTGGTGTGATTTGATGTATGTTGCGAATGTCAAAAGGTCAGTAGAATGATTATGCACAGTTTCACTTGTGCATTAAGGATTTTTTATGCGAGATGAAGCAGAACAGAGCAGAAGAGTAGAATCAGTTAGAAGGTCCATAATTCGATTGTTGAACCTAACCGGAACTGTAATCAGGCATTTGTAGATGCTACTTTCTCAGTTCAAATCTTTCGAATTATTCCAAACTTTTGTAAGGCAGTGAGCCTTTATGTTTTGAGTAGTGAGCTCTAGGCATTATGCCTGAATGTAAGTGCATTCTCATTTTGTAAACTTTTCTTTTGAGTATACTCAAAACATATTGTGGATTGACCTCCACCATGGTTTTTCCCCTAACAGGGTTTCCACATAAAAAATCCTTGTGTAATGGTGTTGTGGTTATTTATCTTATGTTCATGCATTTTTATTTTGGTTGAATGTTATTAGTAATTTAAGGATCAGATTAATAAAGTTAAAAATTGCACAACACTGATTCACCCCCCCTCTCAATGTTGCTTGATTCCAAAAACTCTATTGTTGTGATAAGATAAGTTTTGTACAAATATTAACATTTACAAACAATGTAAAATAAAGTGAAATTATATTCATGCGTAGTTCTTAGGAAACAAGAATATGTTACGATTGAACCAATGGCAAGGATAAGAGAATATTATGTCTAAAATGATTCATTAGCAATGCACTTTATATAAAAGAACAATAGTAACTTATTATTATGCTTAAACTATAAAAAGGAAGAAATATGTAGTTTTGTAGTCCATTGTTGCACATTTGATGTACAAGTAATGAAAAGAAATAATAACTTGATATTGTTGTTTCATTTATCTTATGTG
This sequence comes from Sequoia sempervirens, assembly GCA_007258455.2. NCBI lineage: Eukaryota > Viridiplantae > Streptophyta > Pinopsida > Cupressales > Cupressaceae > Sequoia > Sequoia sempervirens. The sequence goes on along the minus strand of VDFB02281492.1, from coordinate 220,563,229 downwards.
TAAATTAGTTATACCCTATCTCTATTTTGTACTCCTATAATGGTTTATGTAAATAACTTTGCTTACTGCTTTTATGGAACACAAAGTATAGTAAATAAAGTTTAAATTAATACTTTATTTCTTTTGATGGTATTTACAAAGTAACCCCTCTAAGTTGGGTATTTCAATTTGCATTTACATTACTATCACTTTGCACTAAACTAAGGATAGAATAACGTTACAAAAATCTAGGAATAGTGATAGTCATTCATGATCAGGGATTGGTACAAGAACATAACCCAACATAATCACCTTTGCATGCAAACTGTCTGTAGATAATTTTGTTTCTGGTAAATTTGTACCCACATGGAGAAAAGTAAATAACAAATCAAAAGATAAAGTAAAGAAATTGTAGTGAGATAGATTAATGCTCTATATGAGAATGCAATTGAGAAATATATATATATATACCTATAGATTTGCACTTATGTAAACCTGGAATTTGAAACATGGGTCATGGTATCTACAATATTGAAGAAGATGGATGAAATAGAGTAAAGAAAAAGAAAAATAAAAAAATAACATTGTGTTCATAGTGCACAAAATCTTTAGATCTGTGCAGTATTTCAGACAAACATAGCAATATTTAAATCTACTCATGCTAGATTGGCTCTTGAAGCATAATCAATCAAGCGAAATAAGTTAAATAAGAACAGAAAAAAAATAAAAAAAAATATAATTCTATAAATATATTGGGGGATGTTGGCTTTGGCATAGTTTGTCATTGATGTCAAAGGTTGATGGTTTATGAAGTAGGTTGATTGTATTAAATATTTGCACAAATATTGTGAGATGTGGGCATTGATAGTGTGTTGGCATAGATGGGTATTGATAGTGTGTCAGCATAGATGTCAAACAAGGTTAACCATCATGAGTTGATTACTTGCACAAACACTATGAGGAAAAATAAGTATTATACTATTGCAATGGACAAAAACAATAATGTAGTATTTTGGCATCGAATGAGGTTTATTTGATAAAGTTGAAAAAGGTTTTTTCATGGATATATTATTGCATACACGTTATAATGTTTTGTTTATCATTGAAAAAGACACTTGGTCGGGCTAGTTATTGCACATGTTTTAATGTTTCACTTATCATTGCTTTGGCAATAATGTTTCCCTCATTATGTTGAGAAATTTCTCAAGGGAATATGGTATTTTTGTTCATCATCAAACATGCTAGGGCACGAGACAATGATTAGGGTTCGAAGACTTCATGATGGTGAAGTGACAATGCTCATGGTGGTGGTATTGCGACTACAAAAAATTGGTTTTAGGCAATAAGACTGTGGTTTCAATTTCATCAAGATTGTCAGCTATCATATGGAGTTTCTTGATAACATCTTTCTTTGAATCCTAGTTTATTTTGGCTACATTCTTTGAAATCACAAAGGTTTCGTTTATAAATATTTTGTGTTTGCAAACCCTAGCTTGAGTATTCTTGACCAGTGTTTCTTTAAATCAATCTATCCTTCACAACTATTAGGTTTTCTTTTGTGCTTTGCTGCTTTATGATAGTTGACTTCAGGCTTGGTATTTTGACCTGTGCACTATTGTATAGTTTCAAAGGTTGCACAAAAGGTTGTTACATGGGTTGTCGACCATATCTTGAGTGGCTTAAACTAGCATTGTTTCAAATGTTTCATGAAATAGCTTTGGAATTCAGTTACAGGTATCTTTGTGGAAGTCATCACCATATGGTGGTTCATTCAGTTATGAGGAAATTTGTATTTTATAAACTATTCTTACACAATATAGTTTGGTTGGTTGATTATCATGCTGATATCACATAGCCAAGTTATATGAATTACACTTACTCTTATAATCATGTTGTAAGGACTTGATGAGGAATTTTGTAATGAGCAGTAAGAAGGTACTTTAAGTGCATATTTTCATTGTTTATACATTCATATTCTTGAGTCTCAAATGAAAATGAGATAATCAAGAAATGCTTTGTATTGAAGCTGAGATTATACTCTATTTTTTTGCTTTCTAAATCATTTTGATGTGAAAATGTTTTTGCAGTGAGGCAATTGTATTTTCCAGTGAGGCAGTTGTGTTTTCCAGTGAGGCATTATGTGTAGCCAGTGAGGCTTTTCCAGTGAGGCAGTTGTGTTTTCCATTGAGGCAGTTATGTTTTCCAGTGAGGCATTTTGTGTTGCCAGTGAGGCATTTTATTTTTAGTTGGTGAGGTATAAAAGGTAGCCAGTGAGGCTTTGTGATCAGTGGGATTTTATTAAGCTAGTGAGGCATTTTCCCGAGTGGTTTTTTATCCCTATGAGGGTTTTCCACTCATGAAAAATACTATGTTATGACTCTTTTATGGTCCTTATGTCTCATGCAATTTGATCTTGTTGCTTTTTTTATCTACTCTGCAACACCTGCTTTTTCATAATTTTCAAGGATTTGTTCTTTGATTATCACCTTTGGTTACACTCTTGGAATACTCTTGAAATTGAACATTCAATGATTAAAAAGAGACTAAGTGTTTAGAAAACTATTTGGATTGAAGTTGATTGTTGAAACACTGATTCACCCCCCTCTCAGTGTTTCTCATACTCCAACAAGTGGTATCAAAGCCATACCCTTGCCAAAAAATTTAACCAACTTAGGGGATTCATGGTGGAGTACTTTCCATGGAAAATTAGGAAGGTCTTTCTACATCCAGAGCACCATTATTTGATGGTATTTGCTATGCCTTTTGGAAATTTATAATGCAATGTCATATAACTTCTCTAGGCTATGAGGTCTGGCATGCAATTGAGATTGAGTACACTACCACTACAACACCCTCTACTACAGATGAGAAAAAAGCATGTGAATGTGATGCTAGGGCTGCCAATGCTATTTGTTGTGGTCTAACTAATGATGTGCTTGTTAAAATTATGGACTGTAAAAGTGCAAAGTCTATCTGAGATAAATTGTCTAATATTTATGAGGGTGATGAAAAAGTTAAAGAGGCTAAATTACAAAATTTTAGAGCCAAGTTTGAAGGCCTAAAGATGACTAAGGAAGAGAAGGTAGCTGATTACCTTCTAAGATTCCAAGAAACTATAAACTCAATTCGTGGTCTTGTTGAAACTTTAGAAGAAAGCGTAGTTGTTAAAAAGGTGTTAAGGTCATTGACACCTAGATATGATCCTAAAATATTTGTTGTAGAAGAAAGAGACTTAAAAAAACTCACTTTAGATGAACTTCATGGTGTCTTTACAGCCTATGAAATGAGGATGTGTAGTGATAATCCTACTTCCAAAGAAGCTGCTTTTAAATCTATAAAAAGAGATAATGACATAAATTATGACTCAGAAAAATTAGATAACAATGAATCCATCCTTGTGAGAAAACTAAGAATAGGGTTAGATAGATATAAAGGGAAGCTTCCATTTAAGTGCTTCAATTGTGGAAAAACTAGGCATTATTCTACTCAATTCCCTAACAAAGACTTTGGAGGTGATGAAGAAGATAATAGGAGATAGGGAAAGAAAAACCAAAATAACTTTAAAAGGAAAAATGTTTTTAAAAAGAAGAAAAACTTGTTTGCTGATGTAATAGACAGTGGTTTAGATGCATCCATTGAAGAAGGAGAAGAAACCTTGTTTATGACAATCATTAGTCCAAATTGAAATAAAAATGAAAAGATTGCAGATCAATCTGAACTTGAGGTGGATTTTCAAGGTGAGATGAGAAGTGCTCTAGGAGAAATTAAGAAACTCAAAAAGGAGGCTCTGATACAGAAGAATCAGATTCAAAAAGACACTAAAAACTTGGTAAATAAGGTGAATAATTCTGAAAAACAAATTGCTAATCTGAAACTTCAAATTGAAATTCTAGAAGTAACTAAAGTGCAATTAGAAATCAAAGAAAAAGAATGTTTCACTTCAGAGGCAAAAATTGTTGATTTGAGGAAAGAACTTGACATGTGTGATAGCAGTAACAAACTGGTAGATCTTATAGGTAAATAAAGATACCATAAAGATAAAACTGGTCTAGGGTTTATGGAAGGCCAATGCTCTCATTCCATTGAATCTCAACATGCCAATGTTACAAGTGAAAAGTTTTTGAAACCATCAGTTGGAAAAAGGAATATTCCATCAAGAATTAATCTTCATTTCTTTGGCCATTGCTTTCATTGTAATCAATATGGGCATAAGGCAAGTGAATGTAGGGTTATGTCTAAAATGAGCTCAAGCTCTCAGAATGGAGATTTTAGATATATATAAAAGTGTGGTAGATCCAACTTTGTTACACAACAAAAGAAAACTAACACTCTTTCCAAGACAAATGTTGATAAAAAAAAGTTAATTTGGAAGCCAAAGAGGGTTGATGAAAAGACAAAAAATATGCTTGATCAAACAACCCTATATTCCAAGAAGAAAGAGTTGTGGGTTGTAGATAGTGGATGCTCTCACCACATGACAGGGGATAAAAGAAACTTTATCAAATTTGAATATTGTGATGGTGGTTTAGTGTGGTTTGGAAATGATGATTGTATTTAGATCATAGGAAAAGGTACTGTGTCTTTGGATGATAACATATCTTTGCATGAGGTGTACTGTGCAGAGGGTCTCAAGCATAATCTCTTAAGTGCGACTCATATTTGTGATCAAGGTTTTTATATTCTTTTTGATGCTCTTAGATGTGAGATTAGAAAGAAAACAGGTGAAGTTATTGCAGAAGGTTTGAGGACCAAAGGAAATATTTATAATCTGCAAGAAACCAAATGCTTGAAAATGGTTGATCAACTAAGGGAGAGATTAGATTATCTTTCTCCTATTTCTCTTCACTAAGTCTTTTTATGTGTGTTTTCAGGGGGGAGCTTCAAGTGTTATTTTATATCCATTTTTTTTGTTGTTGGATACATTGTGTTTATGGCGATATATTTGATAGTGGTTCGAGCATCAATTGCTTTGTTGATATTTGTTGGTTTCACAGGTACTTGACCTTAACAAATATATGGTTATAATTCTTGATTTGAATGTGATACAGTGTTACGTGTATAATAGAGGTTGATGATTGTTACACTTGAACATATCAACAATTTCTTGGTGAATATTGGGTAATGAAAGTCTTTTGTTATGGTTCTTGGCAATGGTATAAAACAATGTTGACAGTGAAGAAAGGATAGTGAGGAACTGGCATTTGTGAGATGGTAAGTTGGGACAATGTTGGTATTCATAGTGCAACCACATTTGTGATTTGCTGCTCTTGAAGTCTTGATGAGAAAATATTGTTGCAAAGAGTACTATTTTACAGTGCATTGTTGTCTCATTACTAATTTGAGACAGTGAACAACTCTTCTTTGGGACAGTGATGCAAAGAGTTCTTGATCTTTGATGATAGTTTCTTGAAAGTATTTCATGAAAGTTGACTGAAAGTTGGTGAGTGTAAGTGACTTGGAAACTTGTTTGCAGTTTAGTTAAATCATTCACTATTATCCTATCTTGGAAATCAACACTATGATAGTAGACTAATTTCCTTGTTTGGCAATGGTATTGGGTGATAGTGATAGGGTTGTACATTGTTATGCTATGTTGATGTGATAGTGATATTAATTGCTTGTGAAAATCTTGATTTTTTTGTTGTTTATAACAATATCTTTGGAACATGATTCTTACTGTGAAATATGGAAACTTGAACCTTGATGCCAGTGATAGACTCTTGGATTTTGATGACAGATGATAGTATGGTCATAGTGGAATTTGTATCTCACAATGTTTTTGTTTGATGACAATGTGTTTTTGATATGCTGCTTGATATTTGATAGTTGCTTTGTCAGCTAGAAACTAAATATAAGGTATTTTTGACATGTGCCTTGGTTTCTTATTTCATGGCTATGGTGGTAATTGCTTTTGCATAATTGGTGAGCATTGCTTTAGAGTATGCATCAAGTTCTACTTCTCATGGTTAGTCTTGACAGGGAGTTTGGATATCCTTTGGTTACCTTGGTTAGCTATAGTGTGTTTCACATGTTTGATTCAGGCAGTAATATGCTTTGTTGCTTTCCCACTTTTACAATGTTTTTCAATGGTTACTCACAATGCTTGGTATAGTGGTTGACAGGGTTTGCTACTTTAAGGAAGCGATTGAGATAGGCATGAGACATATTTTGGTTTGTATCTACTTTGGTACTTATGATCACTTCATTTGATGCCATGATTTTGATTGACATTCAGATGGTTTTGTGAGCATCTCATTTACAGTACTATTGGCTTTGGTTTACATTTAGTTGGTACTCATAAACTTCATTTGATATTCATATTGCTTTAGTTCTTTTATTCATTTGTGCTAATCACTTTGTGATATATGTTGTGACAGTAAGTTGTTAATGGATAGTGTGAATTGGTTATATGTTGTGACAGTGAGTTGGCAAATGAATAGTGTCTAGTTGATATGCAGATATGCTCATAACAATTTAGTCATACTCAGCTCATCTAGTTGATATTCATGGTATTGTTGGTACTCTTTGCATGAAAATAATTTTAATACTTGATAGTGCTTATAACAAGATGGTCACAACCCTTTGTCATTATTGTCAAAGGGGGAGAAATTGCAAGTGATGCAAGGTGAGTTGGATTTGATGGAGAGTTTGTAATCATCATAGGGGGAGAAGTTGACATCAATTCCAAAGGGGGAGTTTGTTGGATTTGGCATAGTTTTTCACAAGCATATGGTATTTTTGTTCATCATTGAACATGCCAAGGCACGAGACAGCGATTAGGGTTTGAAGACTTCATGATGGTGAAGTGACAATTCTCATGGTGGTGGTATTGCGACTGCAGAAAATAGGTTTTAGGTAGTAAAACTGTGGTTTTAGTTTCTTCAAGATTGTCAGCTATCATAGTTTCCCGGTAACATCTTTCTCTAAATCTTGGTTTATTTTGGCTACATTCTTTGAAATCACAAAGGTTTCATTTATAAATATTTTGTGTTTGCAAACCCTAGCTTGAGTATTCTCGGCTGGTGTTTATGTAAAGCAATCTATCCTTCATATCTATCAGGTTTTCTTGTGTGCTTTACTTCTTTATGATAGTCAACTTCAGGCTTGGTATTTCAACTTGTGCACTATTGTATAGTTTCAAAGGTTGGATAAAAGTTGTTACAAGGGTTGTTGACCATATCTCAGGTGGCTTAAACTAGAATTGTTTCAAATGTTTCATGAAATGGCTTTGGACTTCGGTGACAGGTATCTTTGTGGCAGTTATCATCGTATGGTGGTTCATTCAGTTATGAGGAAATTTGTATTTTATAAACTGCTCTCAAACAATATAGTTTGGTTGGTTGATTATCATGTTGATATCACATAGCCATGTTATATGAATTGCATTTACTATTATAATCATGCTATAAGCATTTGATGAGGAAGTTTGTAATGAGTAGTAAGCAGGAACTTTAAGTGCAGATTGTAATTGTTTATACATTCAGATTCTTGAGTCTCAAATGAAAATGAGATAATCAAGAAATGATTTGTATTGAAGCAAATATTATACTCTATTTTTTTTCTTTCTGAATCATTTTGATGTAAAAATGTTTTGCCAGTGAGGCATTATGTGTAGCTAGTGAGCCTTTGCCAGTGAGGTAGTTGTATTTTCCAGTGAGGTAGTTGTATGTTGTATTTTCCGGTGAGGTAGTTGTATTTTCCAGTGAGGTAGTTGTGTTTGCCAATGAGGTAGTTATGTTTTCTAGTGAGGAATTATGTGTTTCTAGTGAGGCTTTGCCAGTGAGACATTTTTTTTAGCTAGTGAGGCATAAAAGGCGGCTAGTGAGGAATTTTCCTGAGTAGTTTTTCAACCCTATGAAGGTTTTCCACTCATGAAAAATATTGTGTTATGATTCTTTTATGGTCCTTATGTTTCATGCAATTTGATCTTGTTGCTTTCATTATCTACTCTACAACACCTATTTTTTATAATTTTGAAGGATCTATTATTGATTATCACATTTGGTTACTGTTAACACTATGATTTGCACCCAAGCTGAAATTCGACACAACTAATCATATGTAACATGGGAACTTTTTTAAGGCTATGAGTGACCTTATGGTAGAAAAGGACCTCTAGAGAAAGCTGGTTCTTAATTGGATCTCACCTAAAACTACTACCTTTTACAAAGGAAAAGGGAAGAAAAGGCTAAAAATGAAAACTGAGATTAAAAGAAAACGGTGATTCACCAACTGATATGGGTTATAATGATCCAATTTTGCATACACTTGGCTACTAATGATAAAGCTAAACTGCACAACTTATTTTGTAAGTTCATACATAAACATTTCACAAAAAGGTTTGAAAACATTAACCCTTAAAAAGGAAATATCAATTTTCACAGTCTAAGGGTATGTGCAACTTAACACAATTTGTGACCTACACAAACCTAGTTTTGCTGAAAAACATGAAAAGCATGAAACAAAGCTTCAAGGAGATTAAAATACCTCACAAAAATCTTGATTAATCATTCAATAATGCACAAATTCTGCAACAACAAGGAGGCAAAGCTTCATAATTAGAAGAATCGAAGGCACTAATTGTACATCATTCTCCCAAATGAGTTACAAAGCCTATCAAATCTGAGAAAGGATTATAGAAAATCACTAACTTCAATATTTTCATTCTCTATACTCCCCAAAAATGAATTACATTAGTCAATATAAAACACCACCCAAGTGGTTGCACCAAAATAGGAACAAGCAACCACCTTGGGTTGGATGCACTAGAAAAGCCTAAAAATGAGGCATTGGATTCCTCCTAAAATAACCTCCAACATATGAGGAAGAAGGTTTTGGTCAAACCAAATACCTTAGGTAGAAAAAACCACCAACAAAGCACATTAATGACCCTGCACCAAAATAGGAACAAGCAACCACCTTGGGTTGGATGCACTAGAAAAGCCTAAAAATGAGGCATTGGATTCCTCCTAAAATAACCTCCAACATATGAGGAAGAAGGTTTTGGTCAAACCAAATACCTTAGGTAGAAAAAACCACCAACAAAGCACATTAATGACCCTACAATTGTGGGTTCATGTCTCCAAACTGACAAAAAAAACTCCCCCTATATTCCCTCCACTTGCTTTCAAAGCATAACTTCTATCTCCTATTTTTGCATTAAAGGATAACAAAATGACTTAAGGTTTATAAATACACCTTAAAGCCATTTGTCTTACAATAGAATTTATGCAAACAAAAGATTACAAAAGCACCCTTAGAAGTTTGCACATAAAACTGAGGTGGCAATCAAGTGGCATCCCATGCTGGCATCTTCATGTGTAGACATGCATTTATCATAACAAAACTCAAAAATACTCTAAGGAAAAAATGCCTAAAACATAGAGCACCTTCTTTGGCCGCGGGGTAATACATTTGTTAAATTGTTTTATTTTAAAACAATGACATAAAATTCCATTATTCTCCATCGACATCTAGGGTAATGGGAAACCCTAAAAACAAAAACAAAGAAAAGAAGAAGTATTTCTTTTCATTCTTTCTCGAAGCTTCGTGAAGAAGCTATGCTATCACCAACTCTATTGCTAGGGTTTCAGGAGCATTCCTCAAAGTTCTCTTAGGCATTTGACTCGTATCTTCTATCGATCCTCCTTATGGAAACATGCGGGTAAGTTGTATTTAGAAGAAAATTTGAGAAAATATTTTTATTTGTGACTTTAAGCCTCGCAGGCCATGACCTTTTGTATTTTCATTACCCATTTTGTATATGTTGATTATGCTCTCTGTGGTTTCTATTTGGCCACCATGAGCAATTTATATTTTGAGCTTTTAAGCTGAAAACAATATGGGAGCTCGTGGATTTTTGTGAGGAAACTCACCAAATAGCAGCTGGGTAAGCTTTCTTTTCTATTGGAACACCTTTATTCTTTGATATCCCTGTAGAAAATTTGCTTTCATGCATTGGATATTTGAGGGCTTTAAACTTCTAGGCCTTTTTCCTTTAAAATTATGAACACACCTATTTGCATACAATATTATTCTCTAGACTGTGGCTTTCAGTATCCTTATAATATTCCTTTGTTTTTTTCCTTTAGAAACAAAAAAAAGATGTCTTAGATGGCTGAAGCTCCATTTCTGCACATTTTGGGGTTATGTTTTAAAACTGTTTGTGGTTCCATTAACAGACCCACACCAACATTATATTCTTTGTATCTAATATCTAAATACATGCCACCTTTAACCTTCAGCTACTGAGTTTCTTATTTATTATGCAGAAAAAAGAAAACCCAACTGGGTTACTCCATACCCGTGTTCACTACTCATAATCAATTTTTTTGTTAATTTCAATTGCATAGCACTTGTTTAATTTGAGCTTAAAATTTTAGGAGAACCTTCATAATGAGTCATTGTATTTTCCTTCGATATCTCTATAAATAAAGAACCCATTTCGAGCTCTGCAGATTTAGGAAGCACTGAATACTCTACTTTGTGTGTGTTATGCATGCTTCCTATAGATTTTATTGTAAATAAAAGGCTCCATTCAAGCTTAGAAAATTCATAATGATGCATTTGATTTACCTTTCATGCATTACTCATCACTGTTCTTGTCATTTCAATATGCAAGCTTTTTTTCCCTTTACTATCATGGCATACCTTCTTGATTAATGTGTGTATGATGTTTTCCAAAATAAAGTTGGTAGGACTCCTTGCCTTCCTCTAGCAGGCTATCAAAATATTTATATCACCCATGATGCATTCTAGAAATAGTCCACTGGTAGCTCATAACATTTAATGTAATTCTGAAAAATTGTTACATTAATCATGTTGTCATTATCTGACACTTTTTTGTTCTATGCCATGACTGTTGTAGCCCTCATTCTTTTGATGCTTATGTACAATCTTATGCTAAGATGACAAACTCTGTATTTCCCATTTTCATTGTTTTGTTTCTAAAAAGTAGTTGTACATATCTTGTTGTGATTTTCATGTATATTTGCTTGCATATGCATTATACCTCATATAGCTCATGCACCTGAGCTGTCTTCTTATTCAAGACTATTCTCCAAACATTTACATTTGACAACTGCCATGACATTTTATAGTTTCTTTTCAAGAGCCAATTAAAAGAGATTGCCTTATATTCACTGCTCCTCCAGAAGTTGACTGTCTTTATCAAACAAATCTGCCTCTGTTTTGATGATGAATTAAAAAATCAAAATGCCAAAAATATCATCAATCCTACCTTTTACATCATCCATCATGTAATGTCACCTGCAGTTGATATTATGAAATACCAAACATGTATACACCATACTGAATAAGTGCATATATTCCACTACATCGTTGAATATTGGTTAATCATACCTCTAAATTATTGTTTTGCATCTACTACTCCACTACAGTGATCTCATAAATAAGAATTGCTTCATTGCTAAAAAGTCATTTTATGCTTTTCATTAAACTTAGTTACTATAGCAGAATTGTATATGAAGTTTTTTCACTTTATGCAAACTGATGCATTCTCCCACAAGAACTTTTTGATTTAAATCTTTAATACAAAGGACTAGATGCACATTGTATGTAGTGCACTAATTGACTGTCATGTAAAATTAGTATCTTTACTGAGATATCACTTGACTTTATAACTGCCATCCTTGTATACTTCTTGCATCAAATTCAACATTTCTCAATACATTCCCTTACTATTGCCATTTGATTTTCATACTTTATGTTTCCTATGAATAATTAAATACCACTTATGACAGTGACTATTTGCTTACTGCCATAAATGATAGGTACTTATTTGTGTGAACCATAGAGGAATGATCCATTTGATGAATGACCTCTCAACACCATTAAAAGAACAACAATGTAGCACGTTGGGCTCAACCCTTGTAGGAGCCACGTTTTACCCCACGTGCTAAAACTTGATGAAACAATAACATTGATTTCCCTATATCTGCACATGAAACAAACAGTTAGAAAAATATGAGCATATGCCCAAAGGGCTTGATGATTTTTCTTTTCCTTTTGGGACATGTACAACTTGTTGCTTGTTTAATGTATGTGAAGGATAGTTTATATATTGGTGGGTGGATGTACATGTAGTGTTAGAGACCGTTATTTCTTAGAGCACTGCTCTAACATCATTGCAATTCTTTTGAGATGAAGGGGATGGAAACAAGGAGCTACGAAGGACACAAAGCAGCTTGAAACAGAAGACCAAAGCAGGACAACAGATTCTGACCAGTCATCAGGCAATGACTGGCCTCTTCCCCTTTATGTGCATTTTTTTCTTTTTGTTCATCTATCAATGTATAAATTTCCTTTCATTTACATTGAACAAGCTAAATCTCACAGCTTGTGTGAGATAAAAATGTACTCTTGAATCAATAAAGATTACTTTCAGCAAGATTTGTGTAGATCTTTTCAATATTGTATGCACTTGTATAAATGCAATAATCTTTTACTGAAAATTGTAATCTCTTTGATTTGATTCTTATGGTTATACAATTGAATGCAATATAGGGAAGATAGATAAGAAATGCACTTCACTTTTAGTTTGTAAATACTCTTAGCTCACTTAGTTTGACAAGAAACAAAAAATGAGTAACATTTTTGGTGACATATGCTACATGTTTGCCTGCTAAACATTATGACCAGCTACCTGGACTATCCATTGGGCACAGGGTTAGTCAGAAACTTAGATCAGATCTGAAAACAACTTGACTCAATGTTGTAACTCAATAAAGATGACTCAGAACAACTTGGAATTTAATGAAAACTAAAATAGTAGCATAAAACTAACTAACTGTGCTGAAAAGCACTTAGGGAAACTAGAAACAACAACTAAACTAAGGTGCAACAACACTTATTGAAAGAATAAAATGCTAAACTAGCATAAATGATATAGTTCAAACCTCAAAGCAATGCTTGAGATGTATCCCATTGACTGGGATAGGTAGAATCTCTCCATCCATCTTGGACAACTAGAATGCATTATGTTCTTTGCACTATGTGATAACAAATGAGCCACTCCAGAAGCTGTCAAACTTTGTATGCTTCCCTGACCTTCTTTTCAACTCATCCCACTTGAGTACAATATCACCTTCTTTGAAGACTCTAGCATTTTCCCTCTTATCAAAAACTCTTTTAGTTTGGATTTGATGGTACTCCAAAGATTTCATAGCTTTGTCTCTTGTCTCTTCCAGCTCCATAAGCTGAGAAAATATAACAGTTAATGGATCTTGTTCCTCGAACATTTCCAACTAATGCATAATGTCAAGAGCCCATATCTCTATAGACAAAGGTAATATGGCTTCCTTTCCATAAACTAAAACATATGGAGAATTTACAATAGACCTTTTGGGAGTTATCCTATCTTCCCATAAGGAAGATTTTAGCTTGGTGTGCCAAGCTCTCTGATTATCCTCCATTATTTGTTTTATGATTCTGATCAAGTTCTTGTTTGTTCTTTCATCCAAACCAACCCTGAGGGTAATAATTTGATGAAATGTTTAAATATATTCCATTCTTCACTGTCCAATCAGCCACTTTGAATCCCACAAATGCCAAGGCATTATTTGAAATGATGGAATCAGGAACTCCAAATCTGGTTATTATGTCATCATAAAAGTTCAATACAAACATTTCATTGGCCTCTTTGAAGGCTACTGCCTCAGTCCACCTTGTGAAATAATCTATAGCAGTGAGTACCCACTTGTGCCCAACATTGGAAGGTGGGTTTATGGGTCCAATAAAGTCAATTCCCCATCTCATGAAGGGTTGTTCCACTTGAATTGGCTGCAAGGGTAGTGCTGGAAACTTTTCTTTTCCTACAAATATTGTACACTTCACACAATTTTTGCCCATGCATGGGCATCCTTAAACATGGTTGGCCAGTAATAACCAACCCTCATAATTTTCCATATTGTTGTTCTTGGGGAAAAGTGGCCCCCTATAGTTCCTTCATGGAACTCATGAAGCACCTTTTCAATCTAATCCTGATCAATACACCTCAACAGAACACCATTGAGGTCTTTCCTGAATAAGACATTATCAACCAAGACATAGGGAATGGACTGTAACCTAAAGTATCTTGTCTTAGTTATGTCTAAACCTGGTGAACATTCACTAGTCTATAGAAAATGAATCATATCCTAAACCCAACTTGCTACTAATACAGGTGCAGCATTCTAATCTTGATCATTAGTGACTAAAACAACCTTTGTCTCTATTTTCTATTCATTTTTTGGAGTTGAAGCAAGCTGCTCACAAAGTCCCTTGCCTCTTACTAGCATTGTGATTTTAATGTCCACATCAAACTCCATGACTTTAGTGATCCATCCAACTCTCTTTTCATTAAGATCCTTACTCAACAGGAACTCTTTCACACTAGGATGTTCCACCATTAAATGAATCTTATTGTTAGAAATTAATGGCTTAAATTTCTTAAGGCTTCTTATAATAGCCGGAACATGTTTCTCCACAAATGAATATCTTTTCTCATATTCTTCCAAACCTTGGCTAAAAAATGCAATGGGCTGCTCTAAGCCTTCACTATTCTACTGAACAAGCATTGCTGAAACATAATCTATACTGCCAAATGCATACAAAATAAAGTCTTTTTTCAAATCTGGGTTTACCAATGTGGGAGTTGATGCTAAAGCTTCTTTAATGGCTTCAAAACTGTGTTTAGCTTCTCTAGTCCAACTAAAAAATGCATTTTTTCTTAACATAGTAGTCAAAGGTTGTAAAAGGTTTGCAACATCAGGTATAAACCTTCTCAAAAAGTTAATTCTGCCTAAGAAACTTTGCAGCCCTTTCTTGTGATTGGGTAATGCCAACCCCAAAATGGCTTTGACTCTCTTAGGGTCAATAGTGATTCCTTGCTTTGACACTATGTGTCCTAACACTTTACCCTCATGAACAACAAATATACTTTTCTTGGGATTAAGGGATATTCCATACTCCCTACATCTTTCAAACACTTGTTTTAAATGCAACAAATGTTCATCAACATTTTTTGAGAATACTGTGATATCATCTAGATATATAAGCACTATTTTATGGATTAAGCCTTGAAAATCCATGTCCATAGCCCTTTGAAAAGTGGCTCCAACATTGGATAGGCTGAAAGGCATTCTCTTGTAGGCCATAGTGCCCCATTTTGTTGTAAAGGAATTCTTGTATTGGTCCTCTTCTTTGACCAATACCTGGTTATAACCAGAGTATCCATCAAGCAGAGAAAATCTCTCTAAACCAACAACCAATTGGAGGATCTGCTCCATGGAGGGTAATGGATAATGATCTTTTAGAGATGCTCTGTTAAGATCTCTAAAGTCTACACATAATCTGATCTCACCATTTTTCTTTCTAACCGGAACCAAGTTAGAAACCCATGAGGTGTGTTTAATTGGAAATATAATACCCCCTTCAACTAGCTTAGTCAATTCCTTAATCATTAAAGGTTCAAGCTTGGGGTTCAAAGGTCTCTGCTTTTATCTTATAGGATTTGCATTGGGTTCTAACTCTATTGTGTGCTAAGAAATTCTAGGATCAAACCCTTACAAATCAGAATAATACCAAGCAAAAACATCCTGAAATTCTTGGCATAAAGCAATGAAAACCTTCCTATCTTCAGCTGAACAAATTTTTCCTATCTTAAGAAGCTTACCTTTAAAGATCTCCAGCTCTTCGTAATGCTCCTCTCTAATCTGAATGTTGGTTTTGTTCTTTTCCAATTGATCATCAGTACTACAAATGGATTCTAATGTAACCAGACATCTGGGAAACTTGTTTGTTTTGAGCTGAATAATATAATCCCCGTATTGTTGTTTTAACTTTTCCTGATTCACAATAGAAAATTGATCTTCCTCAAGCAAAAAACTTAGAATCTACTCATCACTTTCAAAGACTTGCCAATTAATATTATTGTCAAGGATAGAGGGCCTAACAACTACTTTGACATGTTGTTGTACCTTCTCCTTTCGAATCTCATTGGGTATGTCAAATTGAGCACCAATAGCAGCCAATCTATCTACGTGCTTATTCTGACTCCTAGGGACTGAAATCAGATTAAAAGCATCAAAATCTTCTATCATATCCCATACCCTATGTTTATAAGATTTCAAGGTATCATTTTTTGTTATATTTAACCCTCTTACTTGATTAACAATCAGTTCACTATCCCCAAACACTTGCAAGCAGTTGATTCCTCTTCTCCTTGCCCATTCCAAGCCCTGTATCAGTCCTTCATACTCAGCAAAATTGTTAGAACAAGAAAAGGAAAATCTGAAAGCAACATAATACCTATCACCTTGTGGAGAAATCAACATTGCACCTCCACTAGCTCCATTTCTACTTTTGGAGCCATCGAAATACATCTAGCATAGCTCATCCTGCTGTGGTAATTGTTGTTCTTCTTTCTTTTCAATGTTTGGCATCTCTATTTCTGGTTCATGTAGCACATAAATTCCCAATCCAGCCTCCTAAATGAGTTCATTTGGATTGTCTACTATATTTTTTGCTTCCTACTTATTTAGCAACACCTTTGGTATGCTTTCAGCTTGCAGCTCCTGAGATACAGCAAGCTCACTATCTTCAAAAACAACACACTTAACATTAACTGCACTTGGCACATAAGGTTCAATATGATCCTTTTCCAACAATTCTAATTTTATTGTTACTTTTGTTCCATACTTGGTCCTAAAGAGCATATGGGACCAGTCAGAAGATGGATATCCTCCAATCTTTGTAGTGAAGTCCCTTGATAAACATAGGGAAAAGAAAGGAGGTAAGTCAATGATGAAGACATCCTGAGGAATTGAAAAATTTGGGCAGGCATGTAATGTGAGTCCCAAATCCTTGATAACACCAACAATGTTAACTGTTGTCCCATCTAACTGAAGCACTCCTTTCTCAAGGGGCTGGTATTTCAATCCTAAATGGTCTACAATCTTCTTTGGCATGACTGAACTACGGGCTCCACTATCAACCATACAATTATGAACTAGTTTGTCTCCTACAATCAATGTCACATAGAAAGGAGGAGGCTTGGCACCTTTTTCAGACTCTTTACCTGGCTATTTATTTTGTTATATATCATTATCCTTCTATACATTTGTGAAAACAACCTTAACAATGTCAACTGAAGGTTCACTAGCCACTACTTTTTCAGTTAAGGCAGACTATAACAACTCCTTTTGGCCTGGGATTGCCAAAGAGTCCCACATAGACATTGTGATATTCATATTTTTCATATTCTTAACAATGTTGAAAGGCATAGTGGAATTTACCTTATGCTGAATTCTTGCAGCAGGAGGGTCAGCTTGCAAGTGGGGTTGCTCCTTAGCAGCTACTTGTGGATTCCTATGCAAAATGCGAGGAACTTGTGATGTAGATGGTTCTGTAGCTATTGATTTTCCTTTGTCAGTTACCTGTTCAAGTTCAAAGGCTCTTTTCTTTGCTCTTGTGTTTACAGAAATTGGAGAATCATTTGCATTAACTCCACATAACTCTTCTCCTTGCCAGTTTAATAGAGTAGCATCACTTGAAGGTTGGTCTTGTTGCTGTAAGGGTCCATCATTAGGTGTGTTTTGTTGTGAATTTGAAGCACTCTGCACCATTAGAGCTTGATTGATGATTCCATTTGAACAAGTGGCCTGATTATGAGGCTAGTTGCAAGGATAGCACCATTCATAATTTGTAGCCAAATTGTTCTGAACAGGGACAATGTCCTTAACTGCACTAATGGGAGAAGGATTATATACTTGAAAGGGCCTTGGGTTAATATTCTATCTTGGTCCTTGGTAGTTTCCTTGATAAGGCTTCCTATTTCCTTGATATTATTATTGTTGACCCTGATAAGGTTGATTTGCAGCTTGGTTCTACTGTTGGTAAGGTCTATTATATGACTGCCACTTTTCTAAGCTTAGCAATTTATTACCGAAAGTTTGAAGCAAACTCTTGATCTCTTGCAATTCCTGAGATGATCTTGTAGTAGTATTTTCTTGACTTGTAGCAACTGGAATAGCTAGAAAAGGTGTAAAGGGTGGTATTTGTAGAGGCATATTAGGTTGAATCTCAAGAAAGATAGGCATTGGTGGCCTAGGAGCAATTTTTCCTACCTAAATTAAACAATTTTCAGCCCTGATTGCTACTTCATAAGCATTTAGTAAAGACATCCCTCCCATTGACTGTGTCATAACTGCTATTTCATTGTTTATGGATTTTAAATAGTACAAGAAGGCATGCTCAGGAGAAGGCCTCATAGTAGCTAGGATTTTGTCCCAAGTTTTCTGAAATATGAAATTAAAGTCTGTCATTTTCTCATGAGGGGCTCTTTTTATAGTTGTTAATTGCTCAACCAGTGACAGATGGTCAGACTTGTCCTGAAACTGCTTATGCAGCTTGTCTCCTAACTCATCCCAAGTTGCAATAGACCCAACTTGTAGACCTCTAAACCATTGCAATGCCTTTCCTTTAAATGAGGTTGCAAGCGATCTAACAACTGCATTTTCTTGGGTTATATGGTGAACCCCATAGAGAGATGCTACATCTCTGATGTGTTCAATAGGAGTTGTTTGATCTTCTCATGTGAAAAAAGGAAAAATCTTCAAGTCTACTACAGGGATATCATCATGTTGAGCCAAGTTTAGTGGACTACCTCCATTGAATGGCACAAAAGGCTGATTTCTAGCCATTTGCACAATTGAAGGTTGGTTGACCTGAACTAAAACAACAAGAATTGAGGTTATAGCTATAGTTGAACTACCTTTAAAAGCTGGTCTAAAACTTGGTGGGGTTGATTGAACCCTCTTTGAGATAGAAACTCTTTTAACAGACCTACTCTTCCTTCTAGGTGGAGATAATTGTAAATACTCAAAGGACTTTGAACTCTTGGTCTAAATCCTTTTTCATGTAAATCTAATCAGCACTGATTTTTTCAAACTTAACCCATAGTGGAAGTCGCCAGATATGCAAAAAATGCCTCTTAAAGGCTTGAAAATGCTAGCAGCATATCAGAACCAACAATATCTTATGTTTTTTTTTTGAATTGTTTGATTCGACAATCTCATCGGGTGTGCCAAAAACTGTTAACACTATGATTTGGACCCAAGCTGAAATTCGACACAACTAATCATATGTAACATGGGAAATTTTCTAAGGTTGTGGGCGACCTTATGGTAGAAAAGGACCTCCAGAGAAAGTCGGTTCTTAATTGGATCTCACCTAAAACTACTACCTTTTACAAAGGAAAAGGGAAAAAAAAGCTCAAAATGAAAACAAAGATTAAAAGAAAACAGTGATTCACCAACTGATATGGGTTATAATGATTCAGTTTTGCATACACTTGGTTACTAATGATAAAGCTAAACTACACAACTTATTTTTTAAGTTCATACATAAGTATTTCACAAAAAGGTTTGAAAACATTAACCCTTAAAAAAGAAATATCAATTTTCATAGTCTAAGGGTATGTGCAACTTAACACAATTTGTGACCTACACAAACCTAGTTTTGCAGAAAAACATGAAAAGCTTGAAACAAAGCTTCAAGGAGATTAAAATACCTCACAAAAATCTTGATTAATCATTCAATAATGCACAAATTTTGCAAGAACAAGGAGGCAAAGCTTCATAATTAGAAGAATCTAAGGCACTAACTGTATATCATTCTCCCAAATGAGTTACAAAGCCTATCAAATCTAAGAAAGGATTATAGAAAATCACTAACTTCAATATTTTCATTCTCTAAACTCCCCAAAAATGAATTACATCAGTCAATATAAAACACCACCAAAGTGGTTGCACCAAAATAGGAACAAGCAACCACCTTGGGTCAGATGCACTAGAAAAGCCTAGAAATGAGGCATTAGATTCCTCCTAGAATAACCTTCAACATGTCAGGAAGAAGGTTTTGGTCAAACCAAATACCTTAGGTAGACAAAACCACCAACAAAGCAATTAATGACCCTACAATTGTGGGTTCATGTCTCCAAACTGAAAAAAAATCCCCCTATATTCCCTCCACTTGCTTTCAAAGCATAACTTTTATCTCCTATTTTTGCATCAAAGGATAACAAAATGACTTAACGTTTATAAATACACCTTAAAGCCATTTGTATTACAATAGAATTTATGCAAACAAAAGATTACAAAAGCACCCTTAGAATTTTGCACATAAAAATAAGGTGGCAATCAAATGGCATCCCATGCTGGCATCTTCATGTGTAGACATGCATTTATCATAACAAAACTCAAAAATACTCCAAGGAAAAAATGCCTAAAACATAGAGCACCTTCTTTGGCTGCGGAGTCATACATTTGTTAAATTGTTTTATTTTAAAACAATGACATAAAATTCCATTATTCTCCATCGGCATCTAGGGTAATGGGAAACCCTAAAAACAAAAACAAAGAAAAGAAGTATTTCTTTTCATTCTTTCTCGAAGCTTCATGAAGAAGCTATGCTATCGCCGAATCTATTGCTAGGGTTTTAGGAGCATTCCTCAGAGTTTTCTCAGGCATTTGAATCATATCTTCTATCGATCCTCCTTATGGAAACATGCGGGTAAGTTGTATTCAGAAGAAAAATTGAGAAAATATTTCTATTTGTGACTTTAAGCCTCGCAGGCCATGACCTTTTGTATTTTCATTACCCATTTTGTATATGTTGATTATGCTCTCTATGGTTTCTATTTGGCCACCATGAGCAATTTATATTTCGAGCTTTTAAGCTGAAAACAATATGGGAGCTCATGGATTTCTGTGAGGAAACTCACCAAATAGCAGCTGGGTAAGATTTCTTTTCTATTGGAACACCTTTATTCTTTGATATCCCTGTAGAAAATTTGCTTTCATGCATTGGATATTTGAGGGCTTTAAACTTCTGGGCCTTTTTCCTTTAAAATTATGAGCACACCTATTTGCATAAAATATTACACTTTGGACTACAGCTTTCAGTATCCTTATAATATTCCTTTGTTTTTTTCCTTTAGAAACAAAAAAAAGATGTCTTAGATGGCTGAAGCTCCATTTTTGCACATTTTGGGGTTATGTTTTAAAAATGTTTGTGGTTCGATTAACAGACCCACACCAGCATTATATTCTTTGTATCTAATAGCTGAATACATGCCACCTTTAACCTTTAGCTACTGAGTTTCTTATCACCTTGGTTATTATGCAGAAAAAAGAAAATCCAATTGGGTTACGCCATACCCGTGTTCACTACTCATACTAGATTTTTTTGTTAATTTCAATTGCTCAGCACTTGTTTAATTTGAGCTCAAAATTTTAGGAGAACCTTCAGAACGAGTCATTGTATGTTCCTTTGATATCTCTATAAATAAAGAACCTATTTCAAGCTCTGTAGATTTAGGAAGCACTGAATACTCTACTTTCTGTGTGTTATGCATGGTTCCTGTAGATTTTCTTGTAAATAAAAGGCTCCATTCAAGCTCGGAAAACTCATAATGATGCATTTGATTTACCTTTCATGCATTACTCATCATTGTTCTTGTCATTTCAATATGCAAGCTTTTTTCCATTTACTTTCATGGCATACCTTCTTCATTAATGTGTGTATGATGTTTTCCAAAATAAAGTTGGTAGGAATCCTTGCCTTCCTGTAGCAGGCTATCAAAATATTTATATCACCCATGATGCATTCTGGAAACAGTCCACTGGTAGCTCATAACATTTAATGTAATTCTGAAAAATTGTTACATTAATCATGTTGTCATTATCTGACACTTGTTTGTTCTATGCCATGACTGTTGTAGCCCTCATTCTTCTGATGCTTATGTACAATCTTATGCTAAGATGACAAAATCTGTATTTCCCATTTTCATTGTTTTGTTTCTAAAAAGTAGCTGTGCATATCTTGTTGTGATTTTCATGTATATTTGCTTGCATATGCATTATACCTCATATAGCTCATGCACCTGAGCTGTCTTCTTATTCAAGACTGTTCTCCAAACATTTACATTTGACAACTGCCATGCCATTTTATAGTTTCTTTTCAAGAGCCAATTAAAAGAGATTGCCTTATATTCACTGCTCATCCAGAAGTTGACTATCTTTATCAAACAAATTTGCCTCTATTTTGCTGATGAATTAAAAACTCAAAATGCCAAAAATATCATCAATCCTACCTTTTACATCATCCATCATGTAATGTCACCTGCAGTTGATATTATGAAATACCAAACATGTATACACCATACCGAATAAGTGCATATATTCCACTACATTGTTGAATATTGGTTAATCATACCTCTAAAGTATTGTTTTGCACCTGCTGCTCCACTATAGTGATCTCATACATAAGAATTGCTTCATTGCTAAAAAGTCATTTTATGCTTTTTATTAAACTTAGTTACTATAGCAGAATTGTATATGAAGTTTTTTCACTTTATGCAAACTGATGCATTCTCCCACAAGCACTTTTTGATTTAAATTTTGAATACAAAGGACTAGATGCACATTGTATGTAATTCACTAACTGACTATCATGTAAAAGCAGTATCTTTACTGAGATATCACCTGACTTTATAACTGTCATCCTTGTATACTTCTTGCATCAAATTCAACATTTCTCAATACATTCACTTACTATTACCATTTGATTTTCATACTTTATGTTTCCCATGAATAATTAAATACCACTTATGACAGTGACTATTTGCTTACTGCCATAAATGATAGGTACTTATTTGTGTGAACAATAAAGGAATGATCCATTTGATGAATGACCTCTCAACATCATTAAAAGCACAACAATGTAGCACGTTGGACTCAACCCTTGTAGGAGCCACGTTTTACCCCACGTGCTAAAACTTGATGAAACAATAACATTGATTTCCCTGTATCTGCACATGAAACAAACAGTTAGAAAAATATGAGCATATGCCCAAAGGGCTTGATGATTTTTCTTTTCCTTTTGGGACATGTACAGCTTGTTGCTTGTTTAATGTATGTGAAGGAAAGTTTATATACTGGTGGATGGATGTACATGTAGTGTTAGAGACTGTTATTTCTTAGAGCACTTCTCTAACATCATTGCAATTCTTTTGAGATGTAGGGGATGGAAACATGGAGCTATGGAGGACACAAAGCAGCTTGAAACAGAAGACCAAAGCAGGACAATAGATTCTGACCAGTCATTAGGCAATGACTGGCCTCTTCCCCTATATGTGCATTCTTTCTTTTTGTTCATCTATCAATGTATAAATTTCCTTTCATTTACATTGAACAAGCTAAATCTCATGGCTTGTGTGAGATAAAAATGTACTCTTGAATAAATAAAGATTACTTTTAGCAAGATTTGTGTAGATCTTTTCAATATTGTATGCACTTGTATAAATGCAATAATCTTTTACTAAAAATTGTAATCTCTTTGATCTGATTCTTATGTTTATACAATTGAATGCAATATAGGGAAGATAGATAAGAAATGCACTTCACTTTTAGTTTGTAAATACTCTTAGCTCACTCAGTTTGACAAAAAACAAAAAATGAGTAACATTTTTGGCGAC
>VDFB02281492.1:220529269-220539614 GCA_007258455.2 Sequoia sempervirens | reverse complement strand
GGAGAATCCTCCTCTAGCCATACCTTCTTTTAGCCTTTTAAATGGGCCATTTTCAATCCATGATAGGCTGCAGCATATTATTAACTTTGTTAGCTAGTATTGATATTTTATTTCTTGTTATCACCTCATTGAGAACCAAATTTAATATTAATATCACTGGTAATATTTATATCATTATCATTACTTATAACATAAATAATAATATTACCAATGTTACCTTTAACGCTACCACTAATTATGTATTTACTATTATTACTGCTATTGTCAATTCTAAATAATCTTAAATGTCAAAATGTTGGCATCATATTTAATCTCCAATTTTGCAACATCATTATTGTTTAGTATTTATGTAAGTATCAACATTTATATTAAATCTCATATTTGACATCATTAATGTTATTTGTTTTTGATAAGATAAGTTGCATTTATAGGGTGTAATACCCTTTACACAAAGGAGCCCAGAGGGCCAAAGTCAGATCAAACACAAAAAACTAACAACATATAGTACATTTACAACAACAATAGATAGACACCAAAAAATTACAGAAACAACGAACAAAAAACAAAAGAAAAGCCCACCCAAAAACAACACATATGCCACCCTTCACTCCTCAAAGAGGAGTTTCATCACATCATCCCCCACCCACTTGTTGTTGGAATCCTCCTTCATATTCTTCTTGTCAACCTCCTCCTTCAACACCTCGGACAAGGTAATAGTTGAGTGATGTATGACCTTGATTGTAAAGTGTGTCAGCCTGGTGAATTTCTTTTCCATTTTAACAATCTGAGTCGCTAGATTATTGAGCTCTTTTGCCTTATCCATTTCCACCTTGTTAGTCACCTCAATCTAAGTTGGATGTGGTGAGGAATCTGGTGTGGATTCCTCGAGGATGTTATTTGTTACTAAACATAAATAAAAATATTATTATTATTAAATATTAAATCATCATTAGTAAAGATATATTGTGATTGTTGCATCCAATAATCATAATAATTATATTACTACAATTAAGAGTAACTTATCTTCACCCTCTATTTTCACTATAGCACTTAACCATTAAAATTACTCTCTTTTATTTAATGCATTTACTATGCTTATCAACCATTATTATTAATACTAACATTAGAGTCCGTATTACTATTAACACTAACATAATTAATTCCAATCTTGATACTTGTAATATTATTGTATTTGCATTAATGCTAATTTCACTAGATAAGGAAATAACACTAATAACATTTTTTATATATATTAATACTGCCTTAGATAATAGTTATTTCCACTGATATCTCCATATGTTAAAACTATCATTAAGTGCTTTAATAAAAATACTTATATTAATATTATCATTATTATTTGATTTTCAAATGACTACGGGGGTATCACATTGCACCATTAATTAAATATATATATATACTACTTTTCTATTTAGTGCTAAACTTGACATAGATTTTTTTTGCTAGATTAACAAGATAACTTCTATCTTACTTGATAGTATAAAAAATGTTCATCACTAGAATTATATTAATGTCGGGGTTAAGGGAGGATCACATTCTAATTAATTAAATAATTGTACTCATTATCAAGCCTTATTTAGGGAGAAATTCACCCAAGACAAAAATGATAATTTTTTGTTGCTTTCACAAGTAAATACGAAGGTAAATTAAATTCAACTCTAGATGCTTGGAAACAATGCCTTAGTAAGGGAAAGAACACTAGCCAACCATTAAGGAAAATTCCATTAATAATATGATTTTCCCTAATTTTCTAATCTAACCCTAATTGTTATGCCTTGCTAAATAGGGTTGCAAGTTTACAGGAATTTTCAAAAGTGTGGCGGCTGAGAGAAGAGGGTGACTTTAGCCAAGGCCGAGATAACTTTAACTGGGCACATAGGTAGAGGCGAGGCGTTCCTTACAACTGTTGCAAAGTTATGCAAGCCCCTTATTTTTTTCTTTTTTTTTGTGTTTGTAATTCCTTTTGAAGAATTGCTTTCACTACTTGCAGGAGGCGATTCCATAGATGTGAGGGGAAAGTGAATTTATTCCTTGTGTAGGTATCGATTTTATTTCTTTGTCTCATTGATTTCTACACAAAAATCTTTGTTACTTCATTAGGTATCTTGTAGAGGTGTTTTGAAAGGAATGCCTTCTTAGCATGTTTATTTTCATTCACATTTCATGTGGCCACAACACAAAGGGCCCACCCTCTTGTGGGATTGTGCCTATTGTTGGACGTGGGGGGGTTAGTCTCCCCTCTCCCCACAGGCCGTGGACTATGAGGAGGGGAGCTTTCCCTTGTTGGAGTACAAGAAACACTAAGAGGGGGGGTGAATCAATGTTTCAATAATCAACTTCAATCCAAATAGTTTTTCTAAACACTTAGTTTCTTTGTAATCATTGAATGTTCAAGTTCAAGAGTATTCCAAGAATGTAACTGTTACTCATTTTTTGTTTCTTGTCAAACTGAGTGAGCTAAGAGTATTTACAGACTAAAAGTGAAGTGCATTTCTTATCTATCTTCCCTATATTGCATTCAATTGTATAAACACAAGAATCAAAGAGATTGCAATTTTTCAGTAATAGATTATTGCATTTATACAAGTGCATACAATATTGAAAAGATCTACACAAATCTTGTTGAAAGTAATCTTTATTGATTCAAGAGTACATATTTATCTCGCACAATCCATGAGATTTAGCTTGTTCAATGTAAATGAAAGGCAATTTATACATTGATAGATGAACAAAAAGAAAAGAATGCACATATAGGGGAAGATGCCAGTCATTGCTTGATGGCTGGTCAGAATTTGTTGTCCTACTTTGGTCTTCTGTTACAAGCTGCTTTGTGTCCTTCGTAGCTCCCTGTTTCCATCCCCTGCATCTCAAAAGAATTGCAATGATGTTAGATCAGTGCGCTAAGCAATAACAGTCTCTAACACTACATGTACATCCACCCACCAGTGTATAAACTTCCCTTCACATACATTAAACAAGCAACAAGTTGTACATGTCCAAAAAGGAAAAGAAAAATCATCAAGCCCTTTGGTCATATGCTCATATTTTTCTAACTGTTTGTTTCATTTGCAGATACAGGGAAATCAATGTTATTGTTTCATCAAGTTTCAGCACGTGGGGTAAAACGTGGCTCCTACAAGGGTTGAGCCTAGTGTGCTACAATGTTGTAATTTTAATGGTGTTGAGAGGTCATTCATCAAATGGATCATTCCTCTATGGATCACACAAATAAGTACCTATCATTTATGGTAGTAAGAAAATAGTCACTATCATAAGTGGTATTTAATTATTCATGGGAATCATAAAGTATGAAAATAAAATGCCAATAGTAAGGGAATGTATTGAGAAATGTTGAATTTGATGCAAGAAGTATATAAGGATGGTAGTTATAAAGTCAAGTGATATCTCAGTAAAGATACTACTTTTATATGACAGTCAGTTAGTGCACTGCATACAATGTGCATCTAGTCCTTTGTATTCAAGATTTAAATCAAAAAGTGCTTGTGGGAGAATGCATCAGTTTACATAAAGTGAAAAGACTTCATATACAATTTTGCTACAGTAACTAAGTTTAATAAAAAGCATAAAATTACTTTTCAACAATGAAGCAATTCATATGTATGAGATCACTATAGTGGAGCAGTAGGTGCAAAACAATACTTTAGAGGTATGATTAACCAATATTCAACAATGTAGTGGAATATATGCACTTATTCAGTATGGTGTATACATGTTTGGTATTTCATAGTATCAATTGCAGGTGAAATTACATGATGGATGATGTAAAAGGTAGGATTGATGATATTTTTGGGATTATGAGTTTTTAATTCATCATCAAAACAGAGGCAGATTTGTTTGATAAAGACAGTCAACTTCTGGAAGAGCAGTGAATATAAGGCAATCTCTTTTAATTGGCTCTTGAAAAGCAACTATAAAATGGCATGGCAGTTGTTAAATGTAAATTTTTGGACAACAGTCTTGAATAAGAAGACGGCTCAGGTGCATGAGCTATATGAGGTATAATGCATATGCAAGAAAATATACATGAAAATCACAACAAGATATGTACAACTACTTTTTAGAAATAGAACAATGAAAATGGACAATACAGAGTTTGTCATCTTAGCATAAGATTGTACATAAGCATCAGAAGAATGAGGGCTACAAAAGTCATGGCATAGAATAGACAAGTGTCAGATAATGACAACATGATTAATGTAACAATTTTTCAGAATTACATTAAATGTTATGAGCTACCAGTGGACTGTTTCCAGAATGCATCATGGGTGATATAAATATTTTGATAGCCTGCTACAGGAAGGCAAGGATTCCTACCAACTTTATTTTGGAAAACATCATACACACATTAATGAAGAAGGTATGTCATGATAGTAAAGGGAAAAAAGCTTGTATATTGAAATGACAGGAACAGTGATGAGTAATGCATGAAAGGTAAATAAAATGCATCATTATGAGTTTTCGGAGCTTGAATGGAGCCTTTTATTTACAAGAAAATCTACAGGAAGCATGCATAACATGCAAAAATTAGAGTATTCAGTGCTTCCTAAATCTACAGAGCTCGAAATAGATTTTTTATTTACAAAGATATCGAAGGAAAATGCAGTGACTCATTCTGAAAATTCTCCTAAAATTTCAAGCTCAAATTAAACAAGTGTTGAGCAATTGAAATTAACAAAAAAATCTATTATGAGTAGTGAACACGGGTATGGAGTAATCCAGTTGGGTTTCCTTTTTTCTACATAAGAACCCAAGTGATAAGAAACTCAGTAGATGAAGGTTAAAGGCGGCATGTATTCAGATATTAGATACAGAGAATATAATGTTGGTGCGGGTCTGTTAATGGAACCACAAACATTTTTAAAACATAACCCCAAAATGTGCAAAAATGGAGCTTCAACCATCTAAAACATCTGTTTTTTGTTTCTAAAGGAAAAAAAGAAAGGAATATTATAAGGATACTGAAAGTCGCAATCCAGAGAGTAATATTGTATGCAAATAGGTGTGTTCAGAATTTTAAAGGAAAAAGGCCCAGAAGTTTAAATCCCTCGGATATCCAATGCATGAAAGCAAATTTTCTACGGGGATATCAAAGAATAAAGGTGTTCCAATAGAAAAGAAAGCTTACCTAGCTGCTATTTGGTGAGTTCCCTCATAGAAATACATGAGCTCCCATATTGTTTTCAGCTTAAAAGCTCGAAATATAAATTGCTCATGGCAACCAGATAGAAACCATAGAGAGCATAATCAACATATACATAATGGGTAATGAAAATACAAAAGGTTGTGGCGTGCGAGGCTTAAAGTCACAAATAGAAATATTTTCTCAAGTTTTGTTCTAAATACAACTTACCTGCATGTTTCCATAAGGAGGATCGGTAGAAGATACAAATCAAATGCCTGAGAAAACTTTGAGGAATACTCTAGAAACCCTAGCAATAGAGTCGGCAACAACATAGCTTCTTCATGAAGCTTTGAGAAAGAATGAAAAGAAATACTTCTTTTCTTTGTTTTTGTTTTTAGGGTTTCCCATTACCCTAGATGCCGATGGAGAATAATGGAATTTTATGTCATTGTTTTAAAATAAAACAATTTAACAAATGTATGACCCCGCGGCCAAAGAAGGTGCTCTATGTTTAGGCATTTTTTCCTTAGAGTATTTTTGAGTTTTTTTTATGATAAATGCATGTCTACAGATGAAGATTCCAGCATGGGATGCCACTTGATTGCCACCTTAGTTTTATGTGCAAACTTCTAAGGGTGCTTTTGTAATCTTTTGTTTGCATAAATTCTATTGTAAGACAAATGGCTTTAAGGTGTATTTATAAACGTTAAGTCATTTTGTTATCCTTTAATGCAAAAATAGTAGATAGAAGTTATGCTTTGAAAGCAAGTGGAGGGAATATAGGGGGATTTTTTTTTCAGTTTGGAGACATGAGCCCACAATTGTAGGGTCATTAATGTGCTTTGTTGGTGGTTTTTTCTACCTAAGGTATTTGGTTTGACCAAAACCTTCTTCCTGACATGTTGGACATTATTTTAGGAGGAATCTAATGCCTCATTTCTAGGCTTTTCTAGTGCATCTGACCCAAGGTGGTTGCTTGTTCCTATTTTGGTGCAACCACTTTGGTGGTGTTTTATATTGACTGATGTAATTCATTTTTGGGGAGTTTAGAGAATGAAAATATTGAAGTTAGTGATTTTCTATAATCCTTTCTCAGATTTGATAGGCTTTGCAACTCATTTGGGAGAATGATATACAGTCAGTGCCTTAGATTCTTCTAATTATGAAGCTTTGCCTCCTTGTTGTTGCAAAATCTATGCATTATTGAATGATTAATCAAGATTTTTGTGAGGTATTTTAATCTCCTTGAAGCTTTGTTTCATGCTTTTCATGTTTTTCTACAAAAGTAGGTTTGTGTAGGTCACAAATTGTGTTAAGTTGCACATATTAGACTATGAAAATTGATATTTCCTTTTTAAGGGTTAATGTTTTCAAACCTTTTTGTGAAATTCTTATGTATGAACTTAAAAAATAAGGTGTGTAGTTTAGCTTTATCATTAGTAACCAAGTGTATGCAAAACTAAATCATTATAACCCATATCAGTTGGTGAATCACTGTTTTCTTTTAATCTTTGTTTTCATTTTTAGCTTTTTTTTCCCTTTTCCTTTGTAAAAGGTAGTAGTTTTAGGTGAGAGCCAATTAAGAACCAACTTTCTCTAGAGGTCCTTTTCTACCATAAGGTCACCCACAACCTTAGAAAATTTCCCATGTTACATATGATTAGCTGTGTCGAATTTCAGATTGGGTGCAAATCATAGTGTTAACAGTTTTTGGCATGATCGGTGAGATTGTTGAATCAGACAATTCAAAAAAAAAAACATAAGATATTGTTGGTTCTAATATGCTGCCAACATTTTCAAGCCTTTAAGAGGCAGTTTTTGCATATCTGGCAACTTCCACTATGGGTTAAGTTTGAAAAAACCAGTGCTGATTAGATTTACACGAAAAGGATTCAGACCAGGAGTTCAGAGTCCTTTGAGTATTTACAATTATCTCCACCTAGAAGGAAGAGTAGGTCTGTTAAAAGAGTTTCTATCTCAAAGAGGGTTCAATCAACCCCACCAAGTTTTAGACCAGCTTTTAAAGCTAGTTCAACTGTAGTTATAACCTTAATTCTTGTTTTTTTAGTTCAGGTCAATCAACCTTCAGTTGTGCAAATAGATAGAAATCAGCCTTTTGTGCCATTCAATGGAGGTAGTCCACTGAACTTGGCTCAACATGATGATATCCCTGTAGCAGACTTGAAGAGTTTTCCTTTTTTCACATGAGAAGATCAAACAACTCCTATTGAACACATCAAAGATGTAGCATCTCTCTATGGGGTTCACCATATAACCCAAGAAAATGTAGTTGTCAGATCACTTGCAACCTCATTTAAAGGAAAGGAATTGCAATGGTTTAGAGGTCTACAAGTTGGGTCTATTGCAACTTGGGATGAGTTAGGAGACAAGCTGCATAAGCAATTTCAGGAGAAGTCTAACCATTTGTCACTGGTTGAGCAATTAACAACTATAAAAAGAGCCCCTCAGGAGCAAATGACAGACTTTAATTTCATATTTTAGAAAACTTGGGACAAAATCCCAGCTATTGTGAGGCCTTCTCCTGAGCATGCCTTCTTGTACTATTTAAAATCCATAAACAATGAAATAGCAGTTATGACACAGTCAATGGGAGGGGTGTCTTTACCAGATGCTTATGAAGTAGCAATTAGGGCTGAAAATTGTTTAATTTAGGCAAGAAAAATTGCTCCTAGGCCACCAATGCCTATCTTTCTTGAGATCCAACCTAATATGCCTCTACAAATACCACCCTTTACACCTTTTCCTGTTGTTCTAGCTGCTACAAGTCAAGAAAATACTACTACAAGATCATCTCAGGAACTGCAAGAGATCAAGAGTTTGCTTCAGACTTTTGGTAATAAATTGCTAAGCTTAGAAAAGTAGCAGTCATATAATAGACCTTACCAATAGTAGAACCAAGCTACAAATCACCCTTATTAGGGTCAGCAACAATAGTATCAAGGCAATAGGAAGCCTTATTAAGGAAACTACAAAGGACCAAGATAGAATATTAACCCAAGGCCCTTTCAAGTATATAATCCTTCTCCCGTTAGTGCATTTAAGGACATTGTCCCTGTTCAGAACAATTTGGCTGCAAATTATGAATGGTGCTATCCTTGCAACCAGCCTCATAATCAGGCCACTTGTTCAAATGGAATCATCAATCAAGCTCTAATGGTGCAGAGTGCTTCAAATTCACAACAAAACACACCTAATGATGGACCCTTACAGCAACAAGACCAACCTTCAAGTGATGCTACTCTATTAAACTGGCAAGGAGAAGAGTTATGTGGAGTTAATGCAAATGATTCTCCAATTTCTGCAAACACAAGAGCAAAGAAAAGAGCCTTTGAACTTGAGCAGGCAACTGACAAAGGAAAATCAGGAGCTACAGAACCGTCTACATCACAAGTTCCTCGCATTTTGCATAGGAATCCACAAGTAGCTGCTAAGGAGCAACCCCACTTGCAAGTTGACCCTACTGCTGCAAGAATTCAACATAAGGTAAATTCCACTATGCCTTTCAACATTGTTGAGAATATGAAAAATATGAATATCACAATGTCTATGTGGGACTCTTTGGCAATCCCAGGCCAAAAGGAGTTGTTACAGTTTGCCTTAACTGAAAAAGTAGTGGCTAGTGAACCTTCAGTTGACACTGTTAAGGTTGTTTTCACAAATGTATAGAAGGATAATGATATACAGCAAAATAAACAGCCAGGTAAAGAGTCTGAAAAAGGTGCCAAGCCTCCTCCTTTCTATGTGACATTGATTGTAGGAGACAAACTAGTTCATAATTGTATGGTTGATAGTGGAGCCAGTAGTTCAGTCATGCCAAGGAAGATTGTAGACCAGTTAGGATTGAAATACCAACCCCTTGAGAAAGGAGTGCTTCACTTAGATGGGACAATAGTTAACACTGTTGGTGTTATCAAGGATTTGGGACTCACATTACATGCCTGCCCGAATTTTTCAATTCCTCAGGATACCTTCATCATTGACTTACCTCCTTTCTTTGCCCTATGTTTATCAAGGGACTTCACTACAAAGATTGGAGGATATCTATCTTCTGACTGGTCCCATATGCTCTTTAGGTCCAAGTATGGAACAAAAGTAATAATAAAATCAGAATTGTTGGCAAAGGATCATATTGAACCTTATGTGCCAAGTGCAATTAATGTTAACTGTGTTGTTTTTGAAGATAGTGAGCTTGCTGCATCTCAGGAGCTGCAAGCTGAAAGCATACCAGAGGTGTTGCTAAATGAGTAGGCAGCAAAAAATATAGTAGACAATCCAAATGAACTCATTCAGGAGGCTGGATTGGGAATTTATGTGCTACATGAACCAGAAATAGAGATGCCAAACATTGAAAAGAAAGAAGAACAACAATTATCACATCAGGATGAGCTATGCTAGATGTATTTCAATGGCTCCAGAAGCAGAAATGGAGCTGGTGGAGGTGCAATGTTGATTTCTCCACAAGGTGATAGGTATTATGTTGCTTTCAAATTTTCCTTTTCTTGTTCTAACAATTCTGCTGAGTATGAAGGACTGATACAGGGCTTGGAATGGGCAAGGAGAAGAGGAATCAATTGCTTGCAAGTGTTTGGGGATAGCAAACTGATTGTTAATCAAGAGGGTTAAATGTAACACAAAATGATACCTTGAAATCTTATAAACGTAGGGTATGGGATATGATAGAGGAGTTTGATGCTTTTAATCTGATTTCAGTCCCTAGGAGTCAGAATAAGCACGTAGATAGATTGGCTGCTATTGGTGCTCAATTTGACATACCCAATGAGATTAGAAAGGAGAAGGTACAACAACATGTTAAAGTAGTTGTTAGGCCCTCTATCCCTGACAATAATATTAATTGGCAAGTCTTTGAAAGTGATGAGCAGATTCTAAGTTTTTTGCTTGAGGAAGATCAATTTTCTGTTGTGAATCAGGGAAAGTTAAAACAACAATACGGTGATTAGATTATTCAGTTCAAAACAAACAAGTTTCCCGGAGATCTGGTTACATTAGAATCCATTTGCAGTACTGATGATCAACAGAAAAAGAACAAAACCAACATTCAAATTAGAGAGGAGCATTATGAAGAGCTGGAGATCTTTAAAGGTAAGCTTCTTAAGATAGGAAAAATTTGTTCAGCTGAAGATAGGAAGGCTTTCATTGCTTTAT
>VDFB02281492.1:220395287-220529169 GCA_007258455.2 Sequoia sempervirens | reverse complement strand
ACATTTTCATAATCATAGCATATCACGCCATCAATCTCATCCATCATCACATCATATCATCATTGTTGTTTAAGATAACATAGATTTGTTATTCTAAGAATCTTAAACCATCTCATTTGCATCACCATCCATTTGAACCTTTTTTATCGTGAGATCGACCCTCAAATCAAATATTTTCACTCAGTCTCTCGAGGGGGCAATGTACTAGTGTACTTCTTTCCACTAGGGCATCTGAAAAATCAGAAATTTTTTGAATTTTGATCGCGGTAAGATTAATATTTGAACCAAAGCAACAAGTAAATTGCTTCAAAGAGGGGAAAAATGTATACATGCAAAATTAACATTATGCATTCAATTAGGTCCATTCATCTAGTAAACTAGGTTTCACATTCATCCACTCATCAAATTAATCAAATTCACATTCATCCATTCATCAGGTAAATCAATTTCAATCTCCTAAGGGTCATCAACTTTATTTAATTTGATCCTATCATTATCCCCCTTAGCTAAATAAATCAAATATTTATTTAACTAAAATCTTTATCACCTTTCATCTCCCTTTGATTTGATTTAAATCCCTAAATCAAGTAATATTGGTCAAATCATCTTAATCATCATTAAACTAATTCTAACCATGATTAAATGCTAATCCTAACCACTTGCATTCTCTAGATTTTGCTGATTTGCACCAATAAATCAATTCTATTGATTTGTTTAAATCAGCATTTCACTAACATGGCATCTTCCCTAAAAATTTGTATCATTCAAAAGCAAGTTGAAAGGTACATCCAACAAGGCATTTAATAGGTCTTACATGTCTCATGTCCCTTGCAAAGGTCAAACTAAGCATTAACTCTCAAATTCAAATTTGAAATTTCCCCCTCTTGGGCACATTTCCCAAATCTTGCACACTCCTCAACCACTCACAAGTTGACAAGTGGCCTCTTTTCATTGGCTTGTTTTTGATCCCACATTGCTCCCTCTTGAGCACTCTTAGCATTTGAGAATCTACAAATAGAGGCTTCATTCTTAATCAAATCCTCCACAATCCCAAGCACAAATGCACCATTGTCATTTGAATCTATATCATCTTAGCATTCCATATCATTCTTCATATCATATTCATAACATTTTCATCATTTAGCTTATCTAAAGGGGTTGGGAAAGGGCTATTTTCCACAATAGCACCAATCCCCCCATAAGATCAAGTGTTTGTCTTGTTTTAGAATAGGGATAGTTATCTTTGTTTGCATTTGCTCAATTATATCATCTTTTTCCTTGTTTTTTTAACAATGCAAATGGATTTTATGGGGGACTCTTATTCTAACCTTGCATTTTGATCTATTAACATGATTGTTTGTTTCTTCCATGTATGGAAGAGGTTTAGGGAAACTTGTTGACTATTGCATGGATAGGTTTACCTTTCTATGTTTTGGTCTGAGGTGCCTGAAACTTCTAAAGTGCATCTTAGCAAGGTTTCGTATGTCAGGTGTGAAAAAGAACGCTCCTATTTGATTGTCAAGTCAAAGTCCATCACACTAGGTACAACGCCATCCTGGTTCTCTATACCTTGATGCATCGTACCACGTGTGTTATCAAACATAAGGAAATTGGCCCTTTGAAAATCCCAATTCCTCGGCAAGTAATCATCATCATCATCATCATCATCATTTGCATTTGCATCATCGTGGGTCTTGTTGAAATGACTTCTTCTTTTCTTACTGACCACACTAACAAGGTACTATGATAGTTGATCATCATCACTATCGACCTTGCATCCACAAATCATTAGCATATTGCATAAACATATCATATAGGAAACATACACATTGCATTTTAAAAACCATCATAAATAGGTTATCATAAATATTCTTCATAAATACGTGCATCCATGACAAGGCATTTCACCCATTACATTGCATCTCATGGCATTATATCAATCATTGCATAAACATTCATTTGCATTTTTCATAAACCATTTCATATAAATCATCACATAAGCATCTACAGAAGCATCTCATAATAATTTTTGCATAATCATAACCAATAGGTATATAAGCATTTAATTCATTAGGCATACATACTTCCATAACATGAATGACATCATATCATCACATTACGTTCACATTACGCATCAACATATCACTTTACATCCATCCATAAATCATCTCATATATAAGCATTTCCACACATCATCGCATATACCATGGATCATATCATTTTACATATTAAAATCCATATCACATATTACATTAGCATCAAATAAATCATCATATAGATAACATCATTGCACATCATATCATAGGTTAGCATAATATAGATCTGTTAGTCATAATCATTTACATAAAATCATTAATAAATGCATCCATAACATATAGAAGTAAAAAATCATCCATGAATAAAGGAGAACATAGTACATCGCATGAAAAATTGGCTCATATATATCATCAATCATATCACTGTCATAGTACAAAGAATAAATCAGATCACTGTACACATATATGTCAATCAGTACAAAATGCCCATCGGGCTATCAAAAATAAGCCCATAAGGCACAAAATAATGTATCATCTGGATCAAGCCCGATCTCTGTGAATGCTGCCCTCACCCCTATCACCATGACCCTCTAGTGGTCTTTAGCTGGCCCACTCTGAGTACTCTAGGATCCAGTCTGCTCTAGGTACGGTATCATGTTAAGCCCGACGGTAGTACTCTATCTCTTAGATAGCATCCTTGTAGGATCGTACTCGCACAGTACCCTGGGAGGAGGAGGCTGTCATGCTCTCAATCTACTGCCTGCGGCCTAGCTCTGTAGTTGCTTGTAGCTCTGTAGCCTGTTTATGCTGCACAACCTGATCCCTCTCCACTCTGAGCTACTCTCTCTCAGCCCTCGCTTGGTCTCTCTCCTTTATTGGCGCTTTGAACACGGGCACCAAGCGACTGCAATCAGTGCATCTAGCAGATACCACTTTGTCCTGTAGGCTGTACCCGTAGGCTGCCGTGAACACGATCCTCACCCTCACACCATTGGTGGTGGGTGGTAGCTCCTACTCACCCCGGGTCTTGCATATGGACATCTCCCTGACCTGGCAAAATTGGGGGCACACCTAGAGGATCCTATTGAATCTCGACCCTCGGTCCTCACCCTCGTCCTCTCCCTCTGCCTCTGACCCTGCGCACCTCTGGATCCTCACCTGGAATGGTCAACCGAAGAGGAGGTCTGAACTAGTCTCTGTAGGCTTGTGTGGTCCTTGGATCTGCCAAGCCCTGATCATAAGCCCACGGTCGGGCTACGAGCTGCCTAAAGCTATCAACTGCCTCAAAGGTAGGAATACCGTGACCCCATGACACCTATGTCATGTTGCGTGCAAAGACGACTACGTAGTCATCATCAGGCCGATCCTGCAGCTCTCCGAACTGATGTTGTATGCGCCCGGGTAGGTACCTCTCGATCATCATGTGCTCACGCCCCTGCATATATCTGTCCTGGCAGCAATAGAAGAGCTAAGCGACATTGTGACCCATTCCGAGACTGAAGCCAAGGTATGTGGACGCAAGTAAGAGACAATCATCTCATCTAGGACCGCCTCTAGTAGGATCCCGTGCTCACCGGTGTGTGTAAAGAACACACCGCCTCTGTATCATGCCACGAGGGGATCATCTACCCCCATCAAAACTGGAATGACACATGGTCGTAGCACAGAAATGTGCTCCCATGCCCAAACATGAAGTAGTGTCTGCCCGGCTGATTATACGCCATCCGGGTGTATGCATACTTGTGTAGATCCTGTAAAGTGAAGCCCAGGGCCAGGGCCCCTTGAAATACGAACTGCTTTGTCTCGAGGATCATCCCACTCAGCAATACCCCAGTGGGATTGAAATCCACCCTGCGTCTGTTGGGGCAACCAAACACGAAGTAATCCTTTGATTATGGCCCAGGGGTTAAATTTAGGACTGATATATAAATCAATAAAGCATATAAAATAAACCCAAAGATCTATCAAGAACAAAAAAACTAAAAGGAAGAACCAATATACCTTTCATTCATAGGAGTTTCCATGATTCACCTTGATAGTACCTTCTAACTTGCTGATTTGTGTTGCCCTTAGATTCGATGTGCGAGAAATCTGAAAATAAAGCCTAAGTCCTACACAAGCTTTGAAAGATTTGAATCTAAATGCCTATGTCTATGACAAAATGACTCTAAAATGCCAAATTAATCTAAGTATTAATATGCCAGAATATTGTAATCTATGTGCCTTTGTGTCATCGAAAAATGAGAGGAAAATGGCAATTTTATAGAAAATTTCATTTTGAATGGACAGGTGAGATTGACTTCTGACTAAGACCTAAAATGAAAGGCCCAGATTAAATCTGATAATCCCTAATTAGGGTTAGGGAAAAATTATCAATCGAGCAGTCAAGATGTCATCTCAAAAGTCGAGATAAATTTGATTGGAGAATAAATGAAATTAATTCAAAATAAGATTTTTCAAAATGAAGAAGATAAAGTAGGCCGAAGATCAGATTTGGAAAAATCAAGAATCTGCCCGATTACTTGATTTTTGGAGGAAAGTTACCATTTTGAATTAAGTTAATTCAAAATATGGATTTTGTGAAATAATAAATAATCAATTTTCTGATTATCTACTAAAATGAACTGACAGTTAAGATTGATATGACATTTTAAATAATTTAATTTATTTAAAATGAGAAGAATATCAAATTTGGCAATTAAATAATTAAATTTAATTATTTAATTTAGGAGATAAGACTAATAATTAAATTAATTAATTCATTCATTTAATTATGATAATTAGTGACATATTAAATGAATAAAAACTTATTTATTTAATAATCAGAAATAATAAAGTGTATAGAAGGTAATTAAATAAATTAAGAAATTTATTTAATTAAGGGAAGACTAAGACAATTAATGACGTATTAAATAAGATTTACTTATTTAATAATCATGAAGAATAAAAGGACATGAATTAATTAAATATTTATGAATTATTTAATCAATAGTCAAATGTGGACCAAAGACATAATTAAATGTCATAATTATGCTTGGACGAAAGTGGTAAAAATGAAGCTTGTAGGCCTAGGTCATTTTTAGGTGTCTCTGACATCTGATCGCCCAGCAGAAGGGAGGTGTGATGATCCTGTATCTCTCTAACTCAATCTGTCCCTCACAGTATATAATGTCCCATGTGGAGAGAACTCTGGTGTAGGACTCCCATCCCTCATCCATATCATAGATCGCCTGTCAACCATGAATAGGCAATCACAGAATGCGCGAAACGTCCTCCAAGGTGATGGTGGCCTCGCCGGTGGGGAGATGAAACGACGACGTCTCACTGTGCCACCTCTCAGCCAGCGCTGATAGCATCCCTAGGTGGGTGCGCACGGACGCCGTGTAAGCAATGTGCCATAATCCCACAACTCCCAGTCGATCCTGGTCCCTGTCGCTCAGGTCCTGTAAAACACTCGCCATATCTCATGATCGGTGCTCTCAAGAATAGAGCTCCCTAGGCCCGTCCTGCATCAAGGAAGGTCACCGTGTTAAATTTTTTGAAAAATTCCTTGTCTAACGCTCCAAGCTCGCCTCCAGTGGCGCAGTTTGTGAAGGCGTCACAGTTTGAGTTTTCTCAAACTCCTAGCAGCTAAGATCCCAAAAGTGCAAAATAGCGCTAGCAGCGTACTTTCTCTCTAGTGTCTGAATTTGCATGAAAGGCGGATTGTGGCACTTTCCCAAATCGGCCAGCAGGGCGAGGTGGCGGCAGAAGTTTCTGGCTCCTAAACTACATCCTTTGTGGCACAAAATGGCACAGCACAACATAGTTTAAACAGAAAAACTGGCTATATAGGCGCCCGGTGGAGGTAGTTCACCTTTAAAGTGGTAATTAATGCATTAAATGAAAAAATTAAGCTTGGGTAAGGGTCACATAGGTGCCACGACCGGGTGGCGTTAGTGGTAATAGTTTCGATCGCGTGTGTAGAGGAAGTTATGGTATGCCATATCAGAAGTCTTCGAGCTCAAATCTCGAGGTTTGCTAGCGAGAGAGGTGTGTAAAATGAATTGAAAGAAGTGACCTCGGGCCTTTTTAAGCCTAAAAATTAGGGTTTTTAACCCTAAATGGCTGTCCTGCTAGGGTTTTGGACCCCTGAACCTATTTTTGGCCATTTGAGGCTTGTTTTTCATCATTTTATTACATTTAGACATGTTTTTAGTCTCCCGGACCCCTTTCGGACCTGTCAAGTACTTTGTCATCTTTTTTTGGTGAGATCACCCAAAAATTGAAATTTTCATCCAATCTCAAAGGGGGCATTATAATGGCATGTTTTCTCTCGCCATGCAGCAGCGGGGCAAGTTTTTAAATATTGAAATTTTTGGGCTTCGATCGAGATTGTTTATTCTTTGAACCAACGCAACGAGTGCATTGATTCAAAGAGGGGAAAAATGTAGACACGTAAAATATACTAGTTGACATCATGCATCTGATCCTGACTTACTAACATTGTTTCTTCCTAAATCATCCCTCAGTCTAACCATTTAATCAAATTCCCTATCTAATTAAATTCATCAATATTCATCTCTTAATTAAATAAATCATTTTATCGAATCAAGTCAATCTCTTTTGTTAATTAAATCAATCCATCTGATCTAATTATCCCTATTTAATTAAATAATCAATTTATTTGATTAAATATCTAAATTCTATCCATTAAAATTAAATAAATTAAGAAAACCTTTGATTTAATCTAACACCATCCTTTAATTAAATGATCAAAATCCTTATTTAATTAGCCTCTTATCATATTCCTCTCTTATTTGATTTAAATAAATCCATAAATTTGAGTCAAATAGGTCACATCATCTAATCTCTTGTTAAATTAGGTAGCCCTTGATTAAGTTAACCTCATCTCATATCACATCCTCTAGATAATGCAAGTTGCACATGAAAATAGATTTAATTCATTTTATTAAATCTATTTTCCTCACAAGGCATCTTTTGGAATATTCTCTCGAATTTGAATTCAAAATTCAAGTCAACATGTGCATCAACAAGACTAATAGAATTCATCTTACATGTCCTTTGCCTTGAGCCAAGAGTGGCATTGTGCGACGCTTCCCTCTTGCATGTCAACCAACAAATTTGAAATTCAAAACTATGTATTTATTGGCACGATCCCCAAATCTTGCACATCCTTCATCCATTCATAGAATGACAAGTGGCATCATGCCATTGGATGAATGTTAGTCCCACATTGCTCAAATTTGGACATTCACCCATCTTGGCATTCTATAAAATAAGAGCTCATATCCTCCTTTATCCATCCACAATCCAAAGCAAAGTTACCATGCTCAAATATCTCTTGAATTCTATCCA
This sequence comes from Sequoia sempervirens, assembly GCA_007258455.2. Lineage (NCBI taxonomy): Eukaryota > Viridiplantae > Streptophyta > Pinopsida > Cupressales > Cupressaceae > Sequoia > Sequoia sempervirens. The sequence goes on along the minus strand of VDFB02281492.1, from coordinate 220,521,775 downwards.
TTATCATTTAGTCATAGCTAGGCTTTTTGCAGATTTGGCTTAGAGTTCTCATCTTTCATCAAGTGGATCAATATCATCTTCAACATATCAATATTTCATCATAGGAATTGGGAAAGGGCCAATTTTCACATCAAATTGGCACCAATTCCCCCATGGGATCAAGAGTTTGCTTGCTTAATTAGGATTCAATCTTTATTTTTCTATTTCATTGTATTTTTCATTGTTGTTTTTCCTAATTTGAGCTATGTTAATGGATTTCATGGGGAATCCTTGTTTTAGCTTGCAATTCCTTGTTTAACTTGTTTATTCATGTTGTTTTGCAGGTACTAGGAAAAGGTTCGCACAGTAACAACTCAACTTTTGGCCTGGGATTGCCAAAGAGTCCCACATAGACATTGTGATATTCATATTTTTCATATTCTCAACAATGTTGAAAGGCATAGTGGAATTTACCTTATGTTGAATTCTTGCAGCAGTAGGGTCAACTTGCAAGTGGGGTTGCTCCTTAGCAGCTACTTGTGGATTCCTATGCAAAATGCGAGGAACTTGTGATGTAGACGGTTCTGTAGCTCCTGATTTTCCTTTGTCAGTTGCCTGCTCAAGTTCAAAGGCTCTTTTCTTTGCTCTTGTGTTTGCAGAAATTGGAGAATCATTTGCATTAACTCCACATAACTCTTCTCCTTGCCAGTTTAATAGAGTAGCATCACTTGAAGGTTGGTCTTGTTGCTGTAAGGGTCCATCATTAGGTGTGTTTTGTTGTGAATTTGAAGCACTCTGCACCATTAGAGCTTGATTGATGATTCCATTTGAACAAGTGGCCTGATTATGAGGCTGGTTGCAAGGATAGCACCATTCATAATTTGCAGCCAAATTGTTCTGAACAGGGACAATGTCCTTAAATGCACTAACGGGAGAAGGATTATATACTTGAAAGGGCCTTGGGTTAATATTCTATCTTGGTCCTTTGTAGTTTCCTTAATAAGGCTTCCTATTGCCTTGATACTATTGTTGCTGACCCTAATAAGGGTGATTTGTAGCTTGGTTCTACTATTGGTAAGGTCTATTATATGACTGCTACTTTTCTAAGCTTAGCAATTTATTACCAAAAGTCTGAAGCAAACTCTTGATCTCTTGCAGTTCCTGAGATGATCTTGTAGTAGTATTTTCTTGACTTGTAGCAGCTAGAACAACAGGAAAAGGTGTAAAGGGTGGTATTTGTAGAGGCATATTAGGTTGGATCTCAAGAAAGATAGGCATTGGTGGCCTAGGAGCAATTTTTCTTGCCTAAATTAAACAATTTTCAGCCCTAATTGCTACTTCATAAGCATCTGGTAAAGACACCCCTCCCATTGACTGTGTCATAACTGCTATTTCATTGTTTATGGATTTTAAATAGTACAAGAAGGCATGCTCAGGAGAAGGCCTCACAATAGCTGGGATTTTGTCCCAAGTTTTCTAAAATATGAAATTAAAGTCTGTCATTTGCTCCTGAGGGGCTCTTTTTATAGTTGTTAATTGCTCAACCAGTGACAAATGGTTAGACTTCTCCTGAAATTGCTTATGCAGCTTGTCTCCTAACTCATCCCAAGTTGCAATAGACCCAACTTGTAGACCTCTAAACCATTGCAATTCCTTTCCTTTAAATGAGGTTGCAAGTGATCTGACAACTACATTTTCTTGGGTTATATGGTGAACCCCATAGAGAGATGCTACATCTTTGATGTGTTCAATAGGAGTTGTTTGATCTTCTCATGTGAAAAAAGGAAAACTCTTCAAGTCTGCTACAGGGATATCATCATGTTGAGCCAAGTTCAGTGGACTACCTCCATTGAATGGCACAAAAGGCTGATTTCTATCTATTTGCACAACTGAAGGTTGATTGACCTGAACTAAAAAAACAAGAATTAAGGTTATAACTACAGTTGAACTAGCTTTAAAAGCTGGTCTAAAACTTGGTGGGGTTGATTGAACCCTCTTTGAGATAGAAACTCTTTTAACAGACCTACTCTTCCTTCTAGGTGGAGATAATTGTAAATACTCAAAGGACTCTGAACTCCTGGTCTGAATCCTTTTCGTGTAAATCTAATCAGCACTGGTTTTTTCAAACTTAACCCATAGTGGAAGTTGCCAGATATGCAAAAACTGCCTCTTAAAGGCTTGAAAATGTTGGCAGCATATTAGAACCAACAATATCTTATGTTTTTTTTTTTGAATTGTCTGATTCAACAATCTCACCGATCATGCCAAAAACTGTTAACACTATGATTTGCACCCAATCTGAAATTCGACACAGCTAATCATATGTAACATGGGAAATTTTCTAAGGTTGTGGGTGACCTTATGGTAGAAAAGGACCTCTAGAGAAAGTTGGTTCTTAATTGGCTCTCACCTAAAACTACTACCTTTTACAAAGGAAAAGGGAAAAAAAAGCTAAAAATGAAAACAAAGATTAAAAGAAAACAGTGATTCACCAACTGATATGGGTTATAATGATTTAGTTTTGCATACACTTGGTTACTAATGATAAAGCTAAACTACACACCTTATTTTTTAAGTTCATACATAAGAATTTCACAAAAAGGTTTGAAAACATTAACCCTTAAAAAGGAAATATCAATTTTCATAGTCTAATATGTGCAACTTAACACAATTTGTGACCTACACAAACCTACTTTTGTAGAAAAACATGAAAAGCATGAAACAAAGCTTCAAGGAGATTAAAATACCTCACAAAAATCTTGATTAATCATTCAATAATGCATAGATTTTGCAACAACAAGGAGGCAAAGCTTCATAATTAGAAGAATCTAAGGCACTGACTGTATATCATTCTCCCAAATGAGTTGCAAAGCCTATCAAATCTGAGAAAGGATTATAGAAAATCACTAACTTCAATATTTTCATTCTCTAAACTCCCCAAAAATGAATTACATCAGTCAATATAAAACACCACCAAAGTGGTTGCACCAAAATAGGAACAAGCAACCACCTTGGGTCAGATGCACTAGAAAAGCCTAGAAATGAGGCATTAGATTCCTCCTAAAATAATGTCCAACATGTCAGGAAGAAGGTTTTGGTCAAACCAAATACCTTAGGTAGAAAAAACCACCAACAAAGCACATTAATGACCCTACAATTGTGGGCTCATGTCTCCAAACTGAAAAAAAAATCCCCCTATATTCCCTCCACTTGCTTTCAAAGCATAACTTCTATCTACTATTTTTGCATTAAAGGATAACAAAATGACTTAACGTTTATAAATACACCTTAAAGCCATTTGTCTTACAATAGAATTTATGCAAACAAAAGATTACAAAAGCACCCTTAGAAGTTTGCACATAAAACTAAGGTGGCAATCAAGTGGCATCCCATGCTGGAATCTTCATCTGTAGACATGCATTTATCATAAAAAAAACTCAAAAATACTCTAAGGAAAAAATGCCTAAACATAGAGCACCTTCTTTGGCCGCGGGGTCATACATTTGTTAAATTGTTTTATTTTAAAACAATGACATAAAATTCCATTATTCTCCATCGGCATCTAGGGTAATGGGAAACCCTAAAAACAAAAACAAAGAAAAGAAGTATTTCTTTTCATTCTTTCTCAAAGCTTCATGAAGAAGCTATGTTGTTGCCGACTCTATTGCTAGGGTTTCTAGAGTATTCCTCAAAGTTTTCTCAGGCATTTGATTTGTATCTTCTACCGATCCTCCTTATGGAAACATGCAGGTAAGTTGTATTTAGAACAAAACTTGAGAAAATATTTCTATTTGTGACTTTAAGCCTCGCACGCCACAACCTTTTGTATTTTCATTACCCATTATGTATATGTTGATTATGCTCTCTATGGTTTCTATCTGGTTGCCATGAGCAATTTATATTTCGAGCTTTTAAGCTGAAAACAATATGGGAGCTCATGTATTTCTATGAGGGAACTCACCAAATAGCAGCTAGGTAAGCTTTCTTTTCTATTGGAACACCTTTATTCTTTGATATCCCCGTAGAAAATTTGCTTTCATGCATTGGATATCCGAGGGATTTAAACTTCTGGGCCTTTTTCCTTTAAAATTCTGAACACACCTATTTGCATACAATATTACTCTCTGGATTGCGACTTTCAGTATCCTTATAATATTCCTTTCTTTTTTTCCTTTAGAAACAAAAAACAGATGTTTTAGATGGTTGAAGCTCCATTTTTGCACATTTTGGGGTTATGTTTTAAAAATGTTTGTGGTTCCATTAACAGACCCGCACCAACATTATATTCTCTGTATCTAATATCTGAATACATGCCGCCTTTAACCTTCATCTACTGAGTTTCTTATCACTTGGGTTCTTATGTAGAAAAAAGGAAACCCAACTGGATTACTCCATACCCGTGTTCACTACTCATAATAGATTTTTTTGTTAATTTCAATTGCTCAACACTTGTTTAATTTGAGCTTGAAATTTTAGGAGAATTTTCAGAATGAGTCACTGCATTTTCCTTCGATATCTTTGTAAATAAAAAATCTATTTCGAGCTCTGTAGATTTAGGAAGCACTGAATACTCTAATTTTTGCATGTTATGCATGCTTCCTGTAGATTTTCTTGTAAATAAAAGGCTCCATTCAAGCTCCGAAAACTCATAATGATGCATTTTATTTACCTTTCATGCATTACTCATCACTGTTCCTGTCATTTCAATATACAAGCTTTTTTCCCTTTACTATCATGACATACCTTCTTCATTAATGTGTGTATGATGTTTTCCAAAATAAAGTTGGTAGGAATCCTTGCCTTCCTGTAGCAGGCTATCAAAATATTTATATCACCCATGATGCATTCTGGAAACAGTCCACTGGTAGCTCATAACATTTAATGTAATTCTGAAAAATTGTTACATTAATCATGTTGTCATTATCTGACACTTGTCTATTCTATGCCATGACTTTTGTAGCCCTCATTCTTCTGATGCTTATGTACAATCTTATGCTAAGATGACAAACTCTGTATTGTCCATTTTCATTGTTCTATTTCTAAAAAGTAGTTGTACATATCTTGTTGTGATTTTCATGTATATTTTCTTGCATATGCATTATACCTCATATAGCTCATGCACCTGAGCCGTCTTCTTATTCAAGACTGTTGTCCAAAAATTTACATTTAACAACTGCCATGCCATTTTATAGTTGCTTTTCAAGAGCCAATTAAAAGAGATTGCCTTATATTCACTGCTCTTCCAGAAGTTGACTGTCTTTATCAAACAAATCTGCCTCTGTTTTGATGATGAATTAAAAACTCATAATCCCAAAAATATCATCAATCCTACCTTTTACATCATCCATCATGTAATTTCACCTGCAATTGATACTATGAAATACCAAACATGTATACACCATACTGAATAAGTGCATATATTCCACTACATTGTTGAATATTGGTTAATCATACCTCTAAAGTATTGTTTTGCACCTACTGCTCCACTATAGTGATCTCATACATATGAATTGCTTCATTGTTGAAAAGTAATTTTATGCTTTTTATTAAACTTAGTTACTGTAGCAAAATTGTATATGAAGTCTTTTCACTTTATGTAAACTGATGCATTCTCCCACAAGCACTTTTTGATTTAAATCTTGAATACAAAGGACTAGATGCACATTGTATGCAGTGCACTAACTGACTGTCATATAAAAGTAGTATCTTTACTGAGATATCACTTGACTTTATAACTACCATCCTTATATACTTCTTGCATCAAATTCAACATTTCTCAATACATTCCCTTACTATTGGCATTTTATTTTCATACTTTATGATTCCCATGAATAATTAAATACCACTTATGATAGTGACTATTTTCTTACTACCATAAATGATAGGTACTTATTTGTGTGATCCATAGAGGAATGATCCATTTGATGAATGACCTCTCAACACCATTAAAATTACAACATTGTAGCACACTAGGCTCAACCCTTGTAGGAGCCACGTTTTACCCCACGTGCTGAAACTTGATGAAACAATAACATTGATTTCCCTGTATCTGCAAATGAAACAAACAGTTAGAAAAATATGAGCATATGACCAAAGGGCTTGATGATTTTTCTTTTCCTTTTTGGACATGTACAACTTGTTGCTTGTTTAATGTATGTGAAGGGAAGTTTATACACTGGTGGGTGGATGTACATGTAGTGTTAGAGACTGTTATTGCTTAGCGCACTGATCTAACATCATTGCAATTCTTTTGAGATGCAGGGGATGGAAACAGGGAGCTACGAAGGACACAAAGCAGCTTGTAACAGAAGACCAAAGTAGGACAACAAATTCTGACCAGCCATCAAGCAATGACTGGCATCTTCCCCTATATGTGCATTCTTTTCTTTTTGTTCATCTATCAATGTATAAATTGCCTTTCATTTACATTGAACAAGCTAAATCTCATGGATTGTGCGAGATAAATATGTACTCTTGAATCAATAAAGATTACTTTCAACAAGATTTGTGTAGATCTTTTCAATATTGTATGCACTTGTATAAATGCAATAATCTATTACTGAAAAATTGCAATCTCTTTGATTCTTGTGTTTATACAATTGAATGCAATATAGGGAAGATAGATAAGAAATGCACTTCACTTTTAGTCTGTAAATACTCTTAGCTCACTCAGTTTGACAAGAAACAAAAAATGAGTAACAGTTACATTCTTGGAATACTCTTGAACTTGAACATTCAATGATTACAAAGAAACTAAGTGTTTAGAAAAACTATTTGGATTGAAGTTGATTATTGAAACATTGATTCACCCCCCCTCTTAGTGTTTCTTGTACTCCAACAAGGGAAAGCTCCCCTCCTCATAGTCCACGGCCTGTGGGGAGAGGGGAGACTAACCCCCCCACGTCCAACAATAGGCACAATCCCACAAGAGGGTGGGCCCTTTGTGTTGTGGCCACATGAAATGTGAATGAAAATAAACATGCTAAGAAGGCATTCCTTTCAAAACACCTCTACAAGATACCTAATGAAGTAACAAAGATTTTTGTGTAGAAATCAATGAGACAAAGAAATAAAATCGATACCTACACAAGGAATAAATTCACTTTCCCCTCACATCTATGGAATCGCCTCCTGCAAGTAGTGAAAGCAATTCTTCAAAAGGAATTACAAACACAAAAAAAAAGAAAAAAATAAGGGGCTTGCATAACTTTGCAACAGTTGTAAGGAACGCCTCGCCTCTACCTATGTGCCCAGTTAAAGTTATCTCGGCCTTGGCTAAAGTCACCCTCTTCTCTCAGCCGCCACACTTTTGAAAATTCCTGTAAACTTGCAACCCTATTTAGCAAGGCATAACAATTAGGGTTAGATTAGAAAATTAGGGAAAATCATATTATTAATGGAATTTTCCTTAATGGTTGGCTAGTGTTCTTTCCCTTACTAAGGCATTGTTTCCAAGCATCTAGAGTTGAATTTAATTTACCTTCGTATTTACTTGTGAAAGCAACAAAAAATTATCATTTTTGTCTTGGGTGAATTTCTCCCTAAATAAGGCTTGATAATGAGTACAATTATTTAATTAATTAGAATGTGATCCTCCCTTAACCCCGACATTAATATAATTCTAGTGATGAACATTTTTTATACTATCAAGTAAGATAGAAGTTATCTTGTTAATCTAGCAAAAAAAATCTATGTCAAGTTTAGCACTAAATAGAAAAGTAGTATATATATATATTTAATTAATGGTGCAATGTGATACCCCCGTAGTCATTTGAAAATCAAATAATAATGATAATATTAATATAAGTATTTTTATTAAAGCACTTAATGATAGTTTTAACATATGGAGATATCAGTGGAAATAACTATTATCTAAGGCAGTATTAATATATATAAAAAATGTTATTAGTGTTATTTCCTTATCTAGTGAAATTAGCATTAATGCAAATACAATAATATTACAAGTATCAAGATTGGAATTAATTATGTTAGTGTTAATAGTAATACGGACTCTAATGTTAGTATTAATAATAATGGTTGATAAGCATAGTAAATGCATTAAATAAAAGAGAGTAATTTTAATGGTTAAGTGCTATAGTGAAAATAGAGGGTGAAGATAAGTTACTCTTAATTGTAGTAATATAATTATTATGATTATTGGATGCAACAATCACAATATATCTTTACTAATGATGATTTAATATTTAATAATAATAATATTTTTATTTATGTTTAGTAACAAATAACATCCTCGAGGAATCCACACCAGATTCCTCACCACATCCAACTTAGATTGAGGTGACTAACAAGGTGGAAATGGATAAGGCAAAAGAGCTCAATAATCTAGCGACTCAGATTGTTAAAATGGAAAAGAAATTCACCAGGCTGACACACTTTACAATCAAGGTCATACATCACTCAACTATTACCTTGTCCGAGGTGTTGAAGGAGGAGGTTGACAAGAAGAATATGAAGGAGGATTCCAACAACAAGTGGGTGGGGGATGATGTGATGAAACTCCTCTTTGAGGAGTGAAGGGTGGCATATGTGTTGTTTTTGGGTGGGCTTTTCTTTTGTTTTTTGTTCGTTGTTTCTGTAATTTTTTGGTGTCTATCTATTGTTGTTGTAAATGTACTATATGTTGTTAGTTTTTTGTGTTTGATCTGACTTTGGCCCTCTGGGCTCCTTTGTGTAAAGGGTATTACACCCTATAAATGCAACTTATCTTATCAAAAACAAATAACATTAATGATGTCAAATATGAGATTTAATATAAATGTTGATACTTACATAAATACTAAACAATAATGATGTTGCAAAATTGGAGATTAAATATGATGCCAACATTTTGACATTTAAGATTATTTAGAATTGACAATAGCAGTAATAATAGTAAATACATAATTAGTGGTAGCGTTAAAGGTAACATTGGTAATATTATTATTTATGTTATAAGTAATGATAATGATATAAATATTACCAGTGATATTAATATTAAATTTGGTTCTCAATGAGGTGATAACAAGAAATAAAATATCAATACTAGCTAACAAAGTTAATAATATGCTGCAGCCTATCATGGATTGAAAATGGCCCATTTAAAAGGCTAAAAGAAGGTATGGCTAGAGGAGGATTCTCCAAATATAATTAATAATTTGAGGAAATGCTCTACACCCTCATGGAGTATTGAAGCCTTCATCTTAGTTGCTATTGAAATCCTCAACTCCTTTGATGAATACTATATATCTCATATATTTCGAGAAGGAAATGGACTTGCTAATATTTTTGCTAATCTTCGTGTAAGGGGTCCTAGGGAATGGGAGGGGAACGACCCTCTTCCCATTGAGGAAATTGTGTGAATAAATCATGATGTTCAAAATTGCCAACTTGGATGATGATCTTTTATTAATTTAGGCTCACATGGCAATGTTCATGTGGCATGCAATTATATGGGGTGATGGCGAACTAGATTGTAATCAAGCTGATGGTACTTTTTTCGAAGTTCGTAAGGGGAGGCATCCAAAAATCATTACTTACCTCTGCCATATTTCCATTGCCACATGGATTGTGGGTATTTTTCTCTCCTTCTCGAGGTTTCTTCTTATTGCTTGCAAGGTTCTCAAGATTTTTTCTTATGCAAATTCTGAGGCTATGGGTGGCGACAAGAATTGTGCGGAGCTCTTTTCCTATGACTCTGTTAAGAAAAAGGAGGTTTTGCTTATTCTGGAGAATGGTTGGTTAACACCTTATCTGGAAAGGTTGCATGGAAACAACCTGTAGGCAACGATTGTGTTTGCTAAAGCATGGAATAACATGGTATTGAAATTGGGGGGGTGCGGAGTTTGATGTGAATGAATATTTTTGCTAATATAATTAAGCTTTCGACTGAAGGTAAGAAGGTCTATAGGGACAAGAAGGAAATGAAGGCTGCCATGCAGGTTTTTTTCAAGGATAATGAAGCTCAAGACCTTAAACCGGCTAAGAGTGGAGGGCACCAGAGGAGCTCACTCAAAGCGCTTTGGGGGGATGTGGCTGAGGAGCTGATGAGATATATAACCCTTGAGGGTTGGTTCTCTATGGTAAATGCATATCACCTTGTTCTCCTTAATCACTTTTGCCACAAAAAGGAAATTTCATTTCCTTTTTATCTTCTGGCATCTTTGGAATCTGGGTTGAAGGATCACAAAAGGAATCCCAAAAACCCTATTTTTCATGTTGGGCTCATCTTGTTAATCACTGATTATGCTAAAGCCTTTGAGGTTTCCAAACCGCTTGCTGCCCCTAAGGGTAAGTAACTTAAACCGGCTGAGGAGTATGACACGGTTTCTGAAGAAGAGCCGGGTAGCAAGAAAGGGAAAAAGATGAAAATTATTCTGGAGGAGGAATCTAAAACTGAGGATGACACTGATTATGTGTCAGACTCACAAGCTTCCTTGGAAGTGGTCTCCCAGCCTCCAAATGTGGGAATGTCTAGTAAAGGGTAGTTGGGTCCTAATCTGAAGGGATATGAGATTGGTAGCGAGCAAAAAGCTCATGATAAGCCAATTAATGTGGAAGCCCTTGATACTACTCGAAAGGAGAAGGTTGAAGAGGATTCCCCACTATCCCCTATTGCACAGACAAAGAGAAAGAAGGACCAAAAGGCTGGAAGTAACAAGAATTTGGCTATTAGGTTTGCAAGCCAGTTGCTAGAAATGCAAGCAGACTCTCCCTTGAAGGATGTTGGCAGACATGTTGTTGTGGATTCCCTGGGTGTGGATGTGGCTACGATGAATAGAAGATAGTCTACTGCTAAGGATATCACTGATTCGGTCTGCAAGCTTCAAATGTTGATTCTTGGTGGTAAAGGTAAGAAGATTTGTGTTAGTTAGGATAAAGTTAGCTCTTCTGAGGAGGATACTGTTGTGGGTAAGGATGTGTTTAATTTTGATTGTGAGGATATCTCTGATGTTCTAGGGATGGCTAAGGATATCTATATCTCTTTGTTTAAATTGGTTAAGTGGGTGTTTCATGAACTTAATATGATGAATGTTGAGCTTCGTGGGGCTGTGAGTAAGGTGGGAGAGTCATCAGCTCAGAGTCAAATTGATGAGTTGTTTGACTTTTTAAAAAAAATTGTTGAGCAAACCCTGAACATGAAGCAGATGTTAGAGCTTAGAATTTTAACTCTTGAGGACCAAATGGAAAGGTTTAGTAATATTTTGGAGAAGGGTGGGAAAGGGAATAAATCTACAATCAAGCATGAATCTGTTGCCATATCTCCCTCGATGGTTATGGACAAGAAGAGCAAGAAGATGGTTCCTGGTGGGGTTACTGCTGCTAGTGGTAGGCCTATGGAGGGAGATGTTACTATTGATAAGGATGGTGATGGGCATAATTTTTTGATTAGTGAGGTAAATTTGGGTGGTCCTGGTGCACGTACGCGTAATAAGACCAAGATGCAGGGTGGAGCTCCTAATAGGGAAATGTCTAAAGTGATGGTTGACCTTCAGAAGACTGGGACAAGCGACATGGAGGTTGCTACTATCCTGAAGAATATGTAGTGTTGATGATTTTGTTCCTCCTTTTTGGCTTATGTCGTGTTGATGGTGTTTTGTTTTTTGGCTGTTGTGTGCCTATTGTAGTTATCTTTTGATAAACCTGTTCCTTTTTGCAAAGGGTTTCAGGGCCCCTTCAAAACTTGTTTTACCTCTAATAAAAAACTAAGTTAATAATATTCCTGACATTATTTATAACAAGAAATAAAAGATAATAATATCAATGTTTTTGTGAAGAATGACAAATTACCTTTTAGTAACGGTTGAATAATAATATTATTTTTATTGAATCAATGCAATTATTATTATTATAATTGCATTTAAATTATTAATTAATAAAAAATATTATTATTATTGGTGTATCAATTTAATAATAATGTTGTCACTATTTAGGCTTAGGTGTTAATTCAAAATAATAATAATAATAATAATACTAAAGTATAAATGATTGATTAAACAATGACATTATTTTATTAATGGTTGATTGTTGGGTAATTGAAAATAATAACACTACCAAGGTATAATTGTGGATCAAATAATGCGGAGTAGGTTATGATGTTGACTTATGTATTAATTCAATGGAGATATATTAATATTAATTTTATTAATAATTTTGGTAATTATAATATTAATCTTTTTTTTTCTAAAAGGCTAAAAGCCTATAGTTATATTAATATAATATAATTTAGCACATATAGAGTATAATGTTTGATAGGAAACTCAAAACCTAGCTGATAACTGTTGTCACTATACAAAATTACATGCCAAACCCTACCTCCCAGCAGAATATTATAATTATAATCAAAATTGATCTTTTTAGATCATTACATAATAAACCCTGTCACCCAAACTTCATTTTTAAATATATTGCGAATACCAAAAATAGAAGGATTATATGGATGACTATTTAAACACCCCTATTGCCTAGGTTGACCAAATTCTCTCCTTGGCCTTCAACAACTTGCATTTGAATCTGACTTGCAGCCTGCACCTATGAATGCACTGTAATGTTAATTTCAGGAATTTGCACATTCACCCTATTGATCTAACAATTTGGCATGGAGATGACCTATTGCAAACCTTGAACACACTGATGAGACAGGAGAAAAGAAAGTGCATGATACTTCCTTTTAAAACTATCAGTCTCCTCCTTGTCAAAATCAACATGAATATTAATCTTAATATCAAGTATATATATATAGTTCACGCTATTAGTGTTATTGAGATTAAAGCTCAGTATTAATAATATCCTTTATATTAGAAAATAATAATATTAAGAGTAATGTTAAGAGAGGTCATAATCATTGTAATAATGATGCTAAAATTAATATTATTATGAGTATTATTAACAAGTGGTTATAAAGGCATTATGTGAGGTCTTCAAATACCAATGGGTATAATAAGTGGTATTAAAAGATTAGTTTAGGATTAAGCATTAAGATTTTAAACATTAGGATCTATAATTAATTTTAAGTCAGATTAACATTAATATCTGCATAGTTAATCATAATGTAAGTAGTTAAGTAGTGTCATCCTTGTGGAGAATTTGTAATAATTACATTAAAGGTAATAGTATATTTTATGTTGTTAAATGCTAGAGCAATGTTACTCTCGATAATGGAACTTGACCTCGTTATCCTCCCTCTCTTCTCCCAAGCAATGCATTTGTAATGAAGTTGCACGAGCAACTAATTCAATTTGTATAGTTTGCATATCATGCTCATGCATGGTTGTCAATCATTAGTGGTTTTATGTTGTGGTAAAAAAAGGTTGTGTATTTACCTAGTGTGTTAAATTTTTGGCATGAAATTTGGTATCATAGCCTAGGTTCCAACATTGGGAACTCTAGGCATGCTATGTGATGGGCCACTTGACCATTGTGCATGCTTTTGGGATGCACGAGGCTAAGTATTAGTTGCACTGGAATAAGTAATCATTTAAGTGCTATATGTGAAACATTGATAGGAAAGAAGATATCTAGTTTTAAAATTGACCCAAGGACTTACCTCCACTCCTAGCAATATAAATTATTAAACTTGTGATAGAATTATTTTTCAATCTTAATACTTTCTACCTCATAAATAGTGTGCTTGAGGATATCCTAGCTATCTAAGAATCTTGCAAACTCACTTGAGAGCATAAGTGTTGTTGATGCATAGTGTGGACACTCACATGATTCTAGTATGTTGACTAGAGTATATCCTACCATGTAAATAAGATTAATTGTCCTAGTGACACCAACATGGGATTTGAAATTGGATAATAATGTTATCATGTGTATTTTAACAACAATATGCATCAGTGTTCTAGCATTAAAAGGAATATTAATATTATTGATAAGTATAAAAATTAGCACCATGGGTAATGTTGTATGAGAGGCAATATAGACATTAACTTTGTAGAGTAGTATTAAAACTAATAACAATGGAAACGTCAAGAATAATATCAACAGTTATAATTAAGGTATTAATATTAAAATAATGGAAATTACAAGATGATATATTTGAAAAGTATATCTAGTACAGTAAGGAATTTTGTACCTTAATTCATTCTAACCTAACCATGTTAATGTTTTAGTCAAATCTCAAATGAGAGTTAATTCTCTACTATATCAAACTCATTGTTGAGGCATTAAGATGTTGAATGGTAGACCTTTCTAGTATTATAGTGATGGTCACTCCTATTAAGTGAATTTATACTGAGTGAGAAAAGTAGATGATGACCTACCTAGGTGTGCATTGTAGTTGTTCTACCTTGATTTAGGCATGAATTACTATGTGTTTTGGGTTTTTAAATATTTAAGGATATATATTAAAGGTTGTCACCATATCCATTCTAATAGTTAAAGTTAAAAATGATAATAAGTGGATTTTAGACCCACTCCTCTCAGAAACCTTGTGACACCTTATGTGTCACTTCAAAATAATTTCCTAGTATCATACTTATGTCTTGTGGGTAGAAGTGTTGTGATGCTCTTAAGTATTGTGGCATACTACTTCTTATTCAAGTTTAGAAGGGTCCTCTTTTATATAATAATTTCATGAAACCTTAGAGCATGTGACCTATATTTTGGGTCCCTTGAAATAAGATGTAATTGTGCGATTAGCATCTTGACCACCTTGATAGAGGGTAAATTTAAGAGAAAATCATTTGTTGGAACAATTACCTCCCACCTTAGTTAGGTGTATAAGTCTTATTAAGATGATTAATATCTTTATTAAGTGAGTTGTGATTGAACTAAGGAAAAATTTGTGTTGATCGATGGTCTTTGGGAGAAATCTGCTACAAGTATGAAGGTGTTGTCATTGATTATAGTAGTGCAATGGTTGAGAAGAGATTCTTGCTTTGATAAGCATCTATTTATGGTTCAGATGCCGAGGATATTGAGAAAATTGATAAAATAAGGAAATAGAGTGTTGCAGAGGTGTTCTATTTTGAAGAGGTGTTCTAGTTTTGCTTCACATTTCGTTTGGGTTGAAGATCTACTTTTTTGGTTTGGATATGTTGGTTAGAGATGTTTAGAGTTTCTATATCCAAAATTTTGGATTTTGGATCGTTGGTTAGAGGAAGTTATGTTTACTAGTGTGTGAACTGGTTTTGCAGTGTTGTGTATAGAGATGTCTAGGAGAAATGTATTTTCTCCACATTTCTCTACAGTTTTTTTCACTACTTGTGGTTCTAAAGGAGAGTTAATGATGTTCTCTTGTCTATTTCAAGAGGATTCATGGCTAGCCATATCGAAAGAAGCTGGTTTGGATAAACATAATGTTTATAATCTTCATATGAGATTTGTTGTGAAGGATTTTGTTAGTTTCTAGGATGTTCTTGGATCACGTCTAGGTGAAGTTTGTTGTCAAGAAGTTTCAGATTGATCAAAGAAAGTGTGTAATTCAAAGTTTAATGTGTTTTCATGGGTAACAATTGACCTATTATTTACACTACATTCAAAGATTTAATGAACACATAGCGTGGCATGTGAGATTTAATTTGAGTCCCAGTTAAATGTTTCTTTGGTCCACTTTCGTTCGTATCCACCGCGGGAATGTTTAGTGCTGACCTAATTTGAAATTGCAAAGTGTGAAGTGTGTATTGCTAACCTTGGAGAAATTTTTCAAGGTTGAGGATGATATAAATATGAGTTGAGATATTGAGGGTTGAAAAGATAGAAAGGATAGATGTGTATGATGCAAGTGATGTGAATTGTCAAAGAGTAGAGTGCAAGATTGAGTAGAATGGTGTAAACTTCAAAGTGTTGGACTTTTGGAAATGAGTTGAAGGTGTCTGCAATCATTCAAACAAGACTAAAAAGGTGTTGGATCTATTATGGTGGATTCTCTATTTCATCGAGAAGTTGTTCTTTATGTAACATTTCTCTTCTATCTTCTTTTTCTTTTTGTGGAAGTGAGCTTTGGCTATGAGCCTTTTTGGACAGTGTTTCCTATTCTGGTAGTGAGCCCTTGTACCAGTTTTTCAATTACTTATATTGTGAGCTAATCCTCACCATTATTTTTCCCTCATTGGTTTTTTCACATAAATTTGGTGTTCTCTTGTGTATGGTGTTGGTTGTTTTAGTTTTTGCTATCTGCTTTTCTTGTTCAAATATTATAACGGATTAAGGGTTTAATGAATGCATGTGGATCTGATTACTGTTGAGGGTTTTAATGTTTTAATTTGGTACAATTGATTCAAACCCCCCTCTCAGTTGTCTTGTTCATTTAACAATTGATTTTTGGAATCAAGCAACACTGAGAAGGGGGGTGAATCAATGTTGTGTAGTTTTTAACTTTATTAAACTGATCTCTCAAGTGCCTACAACATTCAATCAAAAGAAGGATGCATGAACATAAAACAATAATCCACAACACTGTAACACAAGGGATTTTACGTGGAAACCCTATTAGGGGAAAAACCGCGGTGGAGGTCAATCCACAATTTGAGTACTCAAAATATAAGTGTTTTACAAAATGGGAACGCACTTGCATTCAAGCACACTGCCTAGAGCTCACTTCTCAAAATCAAGAAGGCTCACTACCTTACAAAATATTTGGATTACATCAAAATTTTGAATTGAGAAAGTAGCATCTCCAAATGCCAGATTACAGTTTTGGTTAGGCTCATAGATCAGATTATGGAGCTTCTGATAGATTTTGCACTTCACTCTGTTTTGTCTCAATTCACTTCACAAAATCCTCTACTGCACAAGTAAAATCGCTCAACTACTCCCCTGATATTTGAAACATACATCAACACATATCGAACACTCACACACATACATCAAAATGAATTAACCAATCTCTTATATATATCCACCACCAAGGATTCAATCACTATATGTTGGCTTTAATAAAATAAGAAATATTTACCAATTGTCGGCTCAAATCATAAAACAACATTTAATGCGCATCCACCAAAGTTGGCCACAGCATAGTGAAGATCCAAAAAATATATCTAATACGAAAATACTCCAAACAATTTTTCCTTAAACATCTACAACACCCTACATTCACATAGTTGGCCTTCATATATTGATGAACATAAAATAAAATGACTAGATCTCCTAACATGTACACCACTCGATGCGACAAAACAAAAATTGAGGATAAGACATTCTAGATACCCAACGACCTTCTCTGAGATCCACAATCCAAACTGATAGACTAGTAATGAAAACTACTTGACAAATTCAACTTCAACTGGATACCCTGTTCTTTACTTTGTCTTCCAGTATGATCAGATACTGCAGTGCGGACCAGATCAATGACTTAGGTTTCCATCAATGACAACACCAGAAGCCATATGCCAACAATCTCCCCCTTTGGCATTGATGGCAACACTTAGTGAAAAATGACTAAGTGTCGGAACCATCAAAACTTCAAAAAGCCATAGCTGAAAAAACTCCCCCTGAGTTTGATAAGGAATTTTTCACTACTCTCTCTCCCCCTTTTACATCAATGACAAAAAGATAATAAAATATTTTCTTTCTCCCCCTATGAAGTGTAACCAAAAACTTATTGATTCAAAAACTAATTCAAAAATTTGAAGAAATATAGCTGCTATTTGAAGATTATTTTGAATTTCTTTCATCTTTGAAAGAAACTTCTTCCATGCTTCTACTGCAATCCCAATGATTATGATTACTTTTTTTTTAGATTTCCAGTTGATAATCTTGATGAGGGATTCCAGAATGGTGATGCCTTCTTCTAATATTTCTCCTTTCCTCAGTATCTCAATCAATTGTTCCAACCTCCATTCGGTTATGCCCTTCACTTTCCAAAAGGTGTCAAAAATCTTGTTCCTAGTGTGCTGAAAATTTGTATGCTCTATCTGTAATTCCTGAATCCTTTTCTTAATTGCACCATCTAGATCCTAAAACATGTTAAAATTTTGTCCAATACTATTCAGCTCTATTTCAAATTTTTCCAACTTTTCTTTGTACTTGTTGATTGCATGAGGCCATCAAAGACGATAGTTATAGATGTTGTTTTTTGTGCTTATGCATTGCCTTAGTTGATTCATGTGCCTTTTTAGCTTAGTGGGTGAAAATCTGTACTGCTTCTTCAGGTGTAGGATGACTTCTTCTTCCTTGTTCTGAGACTCAGAGTCCATGATTCCCTTGATGCATTCAGTCATATCTTTTGGCAAGGTATTCTACAAACTCTCTAATTTGATATGATTGTGCACAAGATAAGAACTTAGTATGCTTAAGATCATGTCCTGCTCATATGAAGGTCTGATAGACCATATGTTCCTAATTTTCTACATTCCATCTTCCTCATGAATAAGTTGTATTACCTCTTCTTTGGTTAAATCACCTTCTTCTTCACTTTCTTTTGTCATTACATTTTCTTGTTTTGGTTTAGCTATTTCCAATTATTTTCCTAGGTTGTCCTCAGTTTCCTTATCAGATTCCTCATCTGGTATGTCCACAATTACTTGTTCTTTTCCTTTCCCTTCAACTCTTGGAGTTTTGCATGTTGGAGGAGTACAGACAACAATTTATTTTACTCTTTTCTTCTTTCTCTCCATCTCACCAGAGGAGGAACCAACTTCAAGTGCCCTTATCAAAATGGGAATACCAGTTGACCCAAACTTTCTTAACAAACCCTTAAAGAAATTGTCATATACTTGATCACAGTTTTCCAAATTGTTAGAGTATATGTAAATCTGCTTGCAAACTGGTTCACTCTCTTCCCATACTACGTTGTTGTTCAGGGGTAAGAAATTTAGAAAATACATCACAAGGCATATAACAAGAGTACCAAACCTGAAAGGGAAATCTGCCTTCTTTGTTAATTGCATGTTCTCCATCAGTTGATCTTTCAGTAATCTGCAAAGGTCAAAGTCCTGATCTTCCATTATCATCTTGTGTGAAATGTAAACAACCCCTGCCGAAGTTGCATCTTCTCTGTTTCTAAAAAAAAAATTGTAGGATATTCCATGCACAATGTACCTTGTCACTAAATCTTTAATTGTGGACATTATCAATGCCCTTTGATCTCTAATTACTCTAGTTAGGGTTTCAACTTCTTTATTTCATATTGATTTCTTTCTTGGCACATCCCCAAATTTGCATAACCTAGTTACAATTTCAGTCACTTCTTTTGAGATGAGGTAGGGTTTATCCAAAGTTGAATATCATCATTCAATTTTTCTAGAATAAACTCGACCATTTCCACATTTACGAAATAGGGGAATTCATTCCAAATATCCAAGCTTTTGTGTTTTTCTTCTTTTAGCAATTTCAATTCATCATGCAACAACATGTTTCTTGCAGTTCTAATCTTCTCACTGCTATACTCATCTAGGTTTACATATTCCTTTGATTTGTTCCATTTTCCCTTCCATACACATGTCTTGAAAATAAGTTCTTCAACCGCACACCAAATTAGATTGAAATTTCTCAATATAATAGAAATACTTGATTGATTAAGGTTTCGCTGCCGAATACGCTTTCAAAATTCTAATGCAAAGTGCTTTCCTTCTTCTTTTATTTGATATAAAGTGGAAAATAAGGGTTTCAACTTGCTTTTTATAACTCGCACACTTAAATTTTGTTGTAATAAATGCTTTTTCCCTAACTTATCCAGATACCCTGTTTTCTCTGTCATCAAACAAAAACTTCTGTGAACCTTCAACTCAACATAATACTCTTTCCAATTTTTCCAACAAAATATGTAGATCATCAATGCAACCACTGTACTCATCCACATCCCAGTGTCAATTACCAACAGGGGTTTTGAAGGATTTTCTTGACAACTCCCCCTAGGCCAGAGGCCTAAAGCTAATTCCCTGAGGAATTACCAGAAGCAGGTTCTGGTGCTGACTCATTTTCTACAACAGAGAGACTCTTCTTCACCCATGTCTTCTTCATCTGATCTCTTATTTCATCCATAGTCACTTTCCCTTTTCCTTTATCATCTTTTTGCGTATTTCTGCCTTTGTATGTCAAACCTCTTCTATCCATATTTTTGTTTCTGCAGAATCTTGCAATGTGACCATATTTGTTGTAATTGAAACACACAACATTTCCTTGTCCAAACCAGCCATTCCATTGATTTCTTCTTGATCTGCACTAGTTAGCAATATTCCCAAATCTTCCACAGGTATAATATTTAACATTCCTTTTATTGACAAAGTTGTTTGACATAATTCTACATTCAATTGACTTATGACCAAACTTATTGCAATTGAAACATTGACTAAAGAATGATGGATCACTTGATTTCATTTTACTCTTACATTGAGCAGCCATATGATCAAATTTATTGCAAACAAAATAGTATCCATTAAACTTTTGAGCATTAGGTTGTCTTACCAGATGTATTTTTGCTTTGTTCATCAAATTTCCTTGCCTGAAATTCCTTTGTCCAGATCTGAAACTTTCTTTTCTCTCATATCCAAGACCTCACTTGTCATTTCCATTCTTCTAACCTTGAGTCAGCTCATCAAGCTTAACTGATCTTATCTTGAACTTCTCCTTGTATTCATTTGCAGTAGAAAGTTTATCCCTGAGAATAATAATTTGTTTTTCAAGCTCTTCTTCATTGTTTCTAGATTGTTGTAGTTCAATCTCCAACTGAATGTATTCTCCATTAACTTTGTTGCATTCATCAGATCTTTGTTTTAGGGATTGGACAATATTTTCCTCATTCTTCTTACTTCTTCAATCTCCTTAGTCATCTTCATTGCCATAGATTCCATCTCATGGTTTAGGGCAGCATTGTCTCTAGCAAGCTTTACACATTCTTCATTTATTTCCTTCAAGGTTTGATTCAGGTGAACACCATCCATGATTTTTCTCTCTTTTTGATTAATTTGGTCACAAAGATCCTTTCTCTTCTCCCTAGACTTAATAATCTGATCCTTCAATTTCTAAATGAATTTCTCAACATCCTTAAGATTTTCTTTCAATTCCCAGACTTCTACTTTAGACTGATCAAGATCATCAAGCACCACCAAAATTTGTTGTTGAAGACTACCAAATTCCATTACATTCCAAGATCCACCTCAAGCTGTTAAACTTCTTCCAAGGAACTTAGCTTTTATACCAATTGTCAGAATCAAGCAACACTGAGGGAGGGGTGAATCAATGTTGTGTAGTTTTTAACTTTATTAAACTGATCTCTCAAGTTCCTACAACATTCAATCAAAAGAAGGATGCATGAACATAAAACAATAATCCACAACACCGTAACACAAGGATTTTTACGTGGAAACCCTATTAGGGGAAAAACCATGGTGGAGGTCAATCCACAATTTGAGTACTCAAAATATAAGTGTTTTACAAAATGGGGAAGCACTTGCATTCAGGCACACTACCTAGAGATCACTACTCAAAATAAGGAAGGATCACTGCCTTACAAAAGATTTGGATTACATCAAAAGGTTGAACTAAGACAGTAGCATCTACAAATTCCAGATTACAGTTTCGGTTAGGCTCATAGATCAGATTCTGGACCTTTTGACAGATTCTGCACTTTGCTCTGTTCTATCTCAATTTGCTTCACAAAATCCTCTATTACACAAGTAAAATCACTCAACTACTCCCCTGATATTCACAACATACATCAACACATATCGAACACTCACACACATACATCAAAATGAATTAACTGATCTCTTATATATATCTGCCACCAAGAATTCAATCACTATATGTCAGCTTCAATAAAATAAGAAATATTTACCAACTATCGGCTCAAATCATAGACAACATTTAATGTGCATCCACCAAAGTCAGCCACAACATAGTGAGGACCCAAAACAAAATCTATAATATGAAAATACTCCAAACAATTTCACCTTAAACATCTGCAACACCCTACATTCACTTAGTTGGCCTTCATATACTAATGAATAGAAAATCGAGCGATCGGATCTCCTAACTCGTACACCACTCAATGAGATAGCACAAAACTAGAGGATAAGAAATTATAGATACCCATCGACCTTCCCTGAGATCCACAATCCAAACTGATAGACTAGTAATGCAAACCACTTGACAAATTCAACTTTAGTCGGATACCCTGTTCTTTACTCTATCTTCTAGTATGATCAGATACTGCAGTGCAGACTGGATCAATGACTTAGGTTTCCATCAATGACAACACCAGAAGCCATATGCCAACATTGCTATCAAAGCAAGGTTCCTTGGGGAAAATCTTAACAGTTTGAGGTAGATATCAGACAACGAACAAGATAAATTGCCCTAAATTTGATGGCACATATTATGCTTTCTGAAAGATAAAGATGGAAGGATATATGAGATCCTTTGGATATGAGATTGAAAAGGAAATAAAGAATCAATATGTTGCACCTAAAAATGGTCCGAGCATAAGTGATGAGATCAAGGCACATGAAAGAAATGGTAAGACAAGATTTATTCTTGTGAATAGTCTTTCAAATTTTGAATTGGTAAAAGTTATGAATCTTAAGACTTCTAAAGAAGTTTGGGATAAGCTAGAAAACATTTATGAAGGATATGATAAGGTTAAACAAGAAAATTTGCACAATATGAATGCACAATTTGAGACCCTGTGAATGTCTGAAGATGAAACAATTACAAGTTATATGTAGAGGGTTGATGAGCTAGTGAGTGTGATGAGAGGTCTTGGTCTGCAAGCCAAAGAACCTAGAGTGGTAAAGAAAGTTCTCAGATATCTTCCTGATTTTTACAATGAAAAGGTATCTGCTATTGAGGAAGTTGCAAATTTTAGTACTGTTGGAAACAAGCAACACTAAGAGGGGGGGTGAATCAGTGTTGTGCAAAAATTAGTCCTTTTATTCTAATCTTTAATCCACTTAAAACATTTAATTAAAATCAATATGCAGAAACTAAAAGCAAGAAACCACACAACCATAACACAAGGATTTTTGCGTGGAAACCCTGTTAGGGGAAAAACCACGGTGGATGGCCAATCCACAATAAGTTCTAAGTATACTCAAAAGATGAGAAATGTTACAAAATGGGAATGCACTTGCATTCAGGGTCACTCCCTAGAGCTCACTACTCAAAGATGGAATCGCTGTCCTTACAATAGTTTGGAATAGTTCCAAAAGAGAATGAACTGAATAAATAGCATCTACCAATGCTTGATTGCAGTTCCGGTTAAGCTTTGATGATGAAATTTTGTCCTGATGAAAGATACCAAACTTCTACCCTATTTTGCTCAAGTTCGCACACAAAATCCTTATGCGCAAGTGAAACTGCTCATGATATCACTCAAAAAATACTTAGACATTCACAACACACACAAATGCACCTTCTTCATTACTCACAGTGATATATTTGATCATCTAAATATATCCATGACTAAGGATTTAATCGCTATAGGTCGGCTCAACAAAACTTAATAATATTTGCAACTTGTCAGCCCAAATCATGAAAAATTTCAATGTGTATCCAAACAAGTTGGCTAGACAATAGCTAGGACTAATAATTAAACATTTGAATTTAAAGACAACTTAAGTAAGTTCCGTAGACACATAAAAATGACCTAGGCCTGCAAGCTCTATTTTTACCACTTTCGTCCTAGCATAATTATGACATTTAATTATGTCCTTGGTCCACATTCGACTATTAATTAAATAATTTATAATTATTTAATTAATTCATATCTCTTTTATTCTTCATGATTATTAAATAAATAAATTATATTATTTGTTCAATACGTCACTAAGAGTCTGTTGTCCTCTTACAATTGAATAAATTTCTTAATTTATTTAATTACCTTTGTTCATTTATTCTTCCTGATTATTAAATAAATGAATTTCATTTATTTATTTAATATGTCCCCAATTCTCATAATTAAATGAATTTATTAATTTATTTAATTATTAATCATATCCTCTAAATTAAATAATTATCTTTGATTATTTAATTGTCAAATTTAACATTTCCCTCATTTTAAATAAATGAAATTATTTAAAATGATCTCACATTTTTTATTGTCAGTCCATTTTAGTAAATAATCTGAAAATTGATTATTTATTATCACACAAAATCCATATTTTGAATTAATTTAATTCAAAATGGTAATCTTCTTCCAAAAATCAAGCAATTGAGCAAATTCTTGATTTTCCAAATCTGCTTTTTAGTTCAACTCTTATCTTATTGATTTTTCGAATCTCACAAATCAAGCAGTCTTTATCGTCTTGATTTTTGAAAATCTTTATCTTTTTGATTAATTATCTCATTTATTCTCGACCGCCGATTCGATATTCTCAAATGACATCTTGACCACTCATTTAATGATTTTTCCCTAACCCTGATTAGGGATTGTCACATGAAATCTGGACCTCTGATTTTAGCCTTCCGTCAACTTTTAATCTCGTTCGCCCATCCAAAATTGTATTTTCTATAAAATGACAATTTTGCTCACATTTTTGACTACTCAAGCTCATACTTAGAGATTGCAGCATTTATACTTGATTTCATTAAGTCTTAGGCATTTTCTTGGCATAGTCATTTTGCTATTTATCATAGACATAGTAATCAAATCCTTCAAAGCTTGTTTAGGACATCGGCATAGTCAAAGAATTGCTCACACACTCGATTTGAGGGCAACAATCAGCAAGTTAGAAGGTGCTATGAAGGTGAATCAAGGAAGCTTCAACAAGGAATCTGGTATAATCATTCTTGTTATTTGATCTCATTGTTCTTGATAGCTTCTTTGGGTTTATATACTTTATTATTTGATAATCTAACCTTACGAAATTAACCCATTGATACATTGGTGAACCCGATGTGAACTTGACTGCTTTATTTTTTTGCTCCATACAATTTTTTTTGTTTTCTGTCATTTTTGCAAGTACAGGTACGAAAGGCAGCATTTGATTTTTATCGCGCCGCATCAGATGCGTCGCAATGCATTCGAAGGATAAAATGACGCAATCGCTCTGAGGTGTCGCATACGTAGTACGAAATGCCGCATTCGACATAAACGAGCCGCATCTTCCTGTCAGACTGAGACACATTCGCTCTGTTGCGATGCATTTTCTTGGTAAAAGTTTTTTCTTCCTTTTGCATTCTGGTTTTTTTGTTTTCTGTCAATCTTTGTTTTGCATTCTGTCTTTTTTTTTTTTTCTATTTGGCATTCTAGTTTTCTTTTCTACTATAGGGTTTTCGTGTTACTAATTTTTGTTTGTAGCATGTGGCGGTTATATTTCATGAGTCCAAGATGATTTAAGAAAACCACTAACTTGTGGTTTTGCAGGTTCGAGTGTCGAAGACTCAATTCTAAACGTTGTGCTTGTTATTTTTAGATTACAACACATTTCTTTTTGGTGCACTTAAAATAAACATGTCTTATATTTTGTCTAATTGTGTTTGAAAGTAGTAGGCAAGTATGCTCTCACCCTGTGCAAACTAGGTGATCAAAAAGCCAAAACCACTTTATCCTTGTGTAACCCTGATGCAATAACTGAAGTATCCTCTCCCCTTGCGCAGTAATGTGATCCTGGGTGTAAGAGAAATGATTATTGCCTCTAGAAATTAGGCCTGCCTAGGGATTTCATCACCCCAACGTGACTCAAACTGGCAATGGAGCTAAAGCCAAGCTACGCTTGACCGGTATATAACTGTGAATCTTAAGGGAAAACCTAAGATTACGAGTACGAATGTGTCATATGGACATAGTAGTACTCCCATAAACCCTGTTGAGCTTAACCTCTTCAGGATGGAGTGCCACCTAATTGGTGATTAATCTCTTGCCCAATGTATGGCCACTCGAATGGGGGTCCCGAATTAAAAACTTTTGTGTAGTAAGCCCAAAACCTTCTATTTTCTAGTACAACATCGGTCGGTGTGAAGCTTTCCACGTCTTCGCAGTCTTTAGTAGAGGTGATCAATCTTGCCTGGGAGTTTCATGGGGGTTGGAAGCTTGGTTGGCCTAAGAAGAGAGTGCACTGTAAGGGGGAGCTCGTGCAACCAAGCTTCTGGATTCACACGCTACTGATATGTGGCTGGGGAAGCCCATGTGGAGTCTAGCGAATAATGTACTGGCCTAACCTAGGATCGTACTTGTTCTCTTGTGTGATTGCCAAGTGTTTGTTGGTTACTCAAATGAAACAAACAACACTCAAAAATCTGGAAACAAACAGTCAAACTTTCAACAATTCATGTTTTTAACCACAACATCAGAAATTTGACTTTTTTACATCCTGAGACGCATCTGTTAAACCACAATTGCTCTATTGCACCACATTTTCCAAACTTCGCAACACATCTGCTTTGATAAATCACATTTACTTCTCCAAACACCGCATTTATGTCTTAAAACGTATTTTCCTTTTGTAAAGTCGCATCTAAAATACTGAAACGCATTTGACTTCTGTAAAGTCGCATTTGCAAAACTGAACCACATTTTCCATTCCCAGAGCCACATTTGATAGATGCAACACATTTGCTACTTGTAACGATGCATTTTCTTGTCAACAAAGAAAATCTTGTTTCAGACCAGAATCTGAGTCCAAACATCTTGGACTATTGTCAAACATCTTTTTCAAAAGTCTTTGTCAGAAACCAGAATCAAATTGAAATTGCTCAAAACGTCCATCATTTGCATTCATTAGCTTGCACT
The DNA here is from genome assembly GCA_007258455.2 of Sequoia sempervirens. Taxonomy (NCBI): domain Eukaryota; kingdom Viridiplantae; phylum Streptophyta; class Pinopsida; order Cupressales; family Cupressaceae; genus Sequoia; species Sequoia sempervirens. The sequence goes on along the minus strand of VDFB02281492.1, from coordinate 220,495,179 downwards.
TTAACCATAGGTTTAAAATTTCCATATTTTAGTTGCATTCCTTAGGCATCATAATCATCATTTTTTTTCCTTAGGTTTCATCTTGGAAAACTTTAGATTAGGCCAAATCTCCACACTTTCTAAAAACCATTGTTTTCAAAATTAGGGTATCTTGGGACATAGTCATTATTCCTCTTTCAGTCATTGTCATTTTGTGAGAACCTCCAACTCAACAGTCTAGTTATGCAGGCTCACTCATCATTTTGACCTTGTCATTTAGTACCTTTAGCAAGTCCTTTTGATAACCTAAATTGAGACATACATCAAGCTTAGAGTGGTTAGACAAACCTTTCTCCAAACATTTTCCAAACTTAGTCATCATTTTTTTTCAAACTTAGACTTTGCATTGTCCACCTCTAGTCCTCATTTTGAACCTAGACTTTGCATTAATCGCTTTAGTCCTTCGTCAACATTATCATCTTAGTCCTCATTTGACACTTTGGCTTTGACAACCTTGCCATTTTGCATCAATCATTTCCTTACTCATCACCTTGCATTGTCATCCCTCATTATCAAAATATAAAAAAAACATAGGCTAGTATCATCCTTGCATTTCATCATCATTTTCATACCCTCATTTGAGCAATTCCCTTTTATGGTGGAAACTAGACTCTAAAGAAAGAAAAGACAAATGGAAAACTTTGGACAAGATTCTAATTCCAATGTCACCAATCACACTTATGACCCAAATTGGACTTTTGACAACCCATTTAGCAACATGAATACTCAACCTCTCACAACCATACCATCCTCATCAAACAACCCCTTTGAACCATTCTTACATAAGGATGAATATGAACAAATACTTGAGGAAAACCTAGAGGTAGCAACACAAGATCCAAAGGTGGCCTACTTTGTCAAACAAATGGTCTTATATGACAAAGACAGATATTTGGCCATACTTTTAAGTCAAGGAGCTAAATTACCTCATGGGTTTGACATTGATACCTTGAGATCGACATCTCCTGCCAATAACGTCAACAATACACATAACATGTCAAATAGTGGTCAACCTCCAAACACCACAAGCAATACCTTTTTTGATGCTACCTCAAAAAATGTCACAACGACCATGATTGCTACCTCCAACATTCCAAACAACTCTAATTCAATAAACGCTACATCCATTGGAGGATCACAATCCGTCACAGTGCCCACAATATCCACAACACCGTCACAATCAACTGGAACCACCTTTGGGTCCTCGGCAGTGTAGGCAAGTTATTCCAATCCTCTCTTTACCACTACGGTAAATGCCTTGGGGGCATCATCAAGCCATACAAATCCTCCATTGACAACTACATATAGTACCATGAGTACATCTTCATCATATCCTCTCATTGGTATCTCACAAAATCCTTTGGGTGGAGGCAAACGATGTATCTTTATTCAAGGACAACAACAAAATGTTAACATGTCAACATAGTCTAATGGCATCACCGCCCAAGGAAAAAATACGACCATTCCCCTTGTACAAACCCAACAATTTGGACAAGGCAGTCAAAACACACAACCTATGGCATCATTCGCACATCAAAATATTCATGGTCATCATATTCCCCAAATATCGACCCAAATAGCTGGGGGACACATCCCAACATACTCATCCCATATTCATACCCACCAACATGTCCCCAATCCAAACTTTCAATACCAACAACACGCAAATCAGAACACATCATACATGCCACAACAAGTACACCAACATCCACTCACAACAAATGGGGACCTATGGCATACCAATCAATCTGATGTATGGGACCACAAATGACCCTATAATCGATGCCTTACAAGCAAAGTTGATGGGTCTAGAGAAGACCATAGAAAACATAAAAATATCCAACAAGAAATCAAAAGTGTCATATGATCTATCCATATATCCCTTCGACATGAACTTATACATTCCACCATTTCCTTTGGGATATGTGTCACCTAATTTTACCAAATATAGAGGAAAGACAAACCCTATCAAATATTTTTGAGAATTTGCAACCAACTATGTGGACGTCGCCTATGAACAAACATACTTGATGAGACTCTTTTCTAAAAGTCTTGCAGGTCCTGCACTTGAATGGTTCTCCACTCAAAAGGATATCCAAACATGGGATGCACTTAAACACAAATTCATAAAAAAATACACGTACAACATTGACATGGACACCTCTATTACTAGCTTATGTAATCTCACGCAAGAGGACACTGGCGAAATGTTCATCCCATTCTTCCAAAAATGGAGAACTCTAGTTATCGTTGTCACATCGACATACCCAAAAAGGAAAAGGTGGACATGTTCATTCAAACACTTCTAGGACCCTTAAAATATGCATTACAAGTACATTGTTGCACAACATTCACAAACCTAGTCAAAAAAGGTGTCCAGATCGAGAAATCCCTTATTGCAAAGGGAGAGCTAAAGTACGGTCCTAAAAACACAAACGAAAATCCTCCCACTGACAAAAATAAGTACTGGGTCAAAAATAAACATGTTACCAATGACGGTGTTGTTGATGCCAAGGCTGTAAACACTATGGGTCCTGTACTGGCTTTGAAAGGGGTTCAACCGCAAAACAAGCCAACGACGATACTAATACCCCCCACCAATGCCATCCCAAACAATCAAAATGATCAAAACAGTCAAAATCAAGGACAATACCGTCAGATGAGACAATTCCCCAGAGGTCGCACATACACTCCCTTGGGTGAGCCCATGGAGGAAGTCCTCAAGAAATTCCTTCAGAACGGTCTCATCACACTTGAAGAAAAAAAACCGTATGACCCAGGGAAATTTAAATCTTCATGGTGGGATGATAATGCCTTCTGTGCTTACCACCGAGCTAAAGGACATAAAACATCGTCCTGTCGACAACTCAAAAATATTGTGCAAGATCTTATCGAGAGTCGAATAATCGAATTGGGTGGGCCACCATACCATTCATAAGAACCCATTACAAGACCATGGTTCTAATAATGCTTCCACGTCAGGTCCTAAGAAAAACAATAATCAAACCAATTATGCCCACACCAAGAATGACTATTCTGATGGACCTATTATAAACAATGTCCGAACTGACGATGAATACATCAACACCATCACAGTCAAATGAGCACCCCAATGCAATGCCACTACTCAAAGTGGCAAGATCACCATATCTAGTCCACCTCCCACTAGGAAACCTAAGATTACCATACCTGGTCCATCTCCTAGGTAATCACAACCCGCCTCGACCACAAAGCAATGGCAACCTAAGAGTTAGTTTAACCTTATCGACCAACTTGGAAAAACTCCTGTGAAGATTTCCATACTTGAGCTGCTTCGCATCTCTCCCACACATAAGGCTATCTTGGATAAAACCCTACAAGATTCATCCATCCCTAAGGATATTGATGTCAACCAATTTGAGACCATGGTAGGATACCTCACTACACCTCACCATGTCACCTTTTCTGATCAAGACTACGTCACCTAAGACTAACCATAACAATGCATTACACATTGAAACTTTCATCCATAAGCACAAGGTCAGAAGAGTTTTAGTAGATGGCAGAGCAGGATTGAACATATGCTCCTTGAAACTGGTTAAGGCTCTAGGATTTTCTGATGCATGTGTGGACCCTACAAAGAGTATAGTCATAAAAGAATATGATGACGAAGAACGTTCTTCACGAGGCATTATTTCTCTTCCTATCAGAATGGGACCAGTCATTGTGGATACAACTTGCCAGGTCCTGGATCTAGAATTACCTTACAACATCTTGCTCGGCCGCCCATGGATTCATGCCCTAAAATCCATTCCCTCCACATATCACCAATGCTTAAAATTCCCATTTGACGGCACATAAATCACTATATATGGAGACCCCGACCCTTTTCAATATTGCACCAACCTAAGGGGTATTTCTGAAAATTGAGTTCCCATCAACCGAGAAGCTCCTGGCTCCTCTTTTTCTAAATACATTGACCCATCCACACTCGCACCATCTTCCACGTCCACTCCGTCCACATCTTCCACCACACCACCATCTTCCACACTTCCTAAGGATGAACCCAATGTCAAGATTCAGGACCTAGGCTTTGGAGAATTCAAACTACATATGGCATATAGCATCACAACAATACCCAAGTCTTCGAAGGTCTATGGTCGACAATGTTTTAGAATGGAACCGAAAGAAACTTTCAAAGTTCCACCAAAAATGGTTTTCATAAAATGGGGAGACATGAGTAATGAGGACCTTTTCAATATTACAGGATGGCTCTATAAAGAAATGGACGATCTACCCCCATTACCAGTTAAGATATATGGCAAGGGATATGACATGATGAAGGCTAAGGGCTACGATGGAACTAGTAGCCTAGGCAGAAATAAAACTGGATGAAGAGAGCCCATAGAATCTTTCAAAATACCAAAGTATCTTGGATTAGGGTATGGATTTCCCAACAACGATGACCGACGTACCAGTGGGATTTCAAGTGAGCACATCCATGCTTTGAAAAGTGTTGAGACCGCTAAGGAAACCTTCACCGAAACTGACTCCCAAGAGTGGGAATTTGGCTCCCAAAGATCCTTAAGTGACTATTGCCTCAATGATTTGTTTGTTGAAACGAGGGAGCTTACCTCTGAACAAAAATTTTGGAAAACATTTAAAATCGATCGGGCACAAAATAGTCACAATTCCATTTCCCTTCCCCATGACATACAAGACCCACCACCTGAATCTAGTAACTAGCAGTCGAATCCATCTGAATTTCTAGATAATGCTAACAACCACGACTCTGAGTCCTTCACCCCTTACTTTGACAATGAATATGAAACAAGTGAAGGGGAATATTGGATAGAGTCTGAGGTGGAATTGGATGATGATAATTTCATCTATAATATCTCTGAATCCGTTTGCATACTTTCTACATCATCCTCTCAATTCACCAATGCTGACGATGGAATTTCCCTAGTCTATCCACAATTAATCGATTGGGACCAACAAGGCCCGCTAGTCCTGGACACCTTTCAGAATGATGAGGCTATCACAGAAATTAATGGATTACGTGAGGGCATACCTAGTGGTGATCATAAGGTAGGATTCACCATTGACCTAGATTGTGCAGCCTACTTTGGCGAGACTGCTCTATCCTCCAGTCACAAAATTAAAAATAAGAATAAAACAAAAAATGAAACGTCTTTAGGTGAAAACCGAAAGGCACCTTCTGATGACAAAAACGTAAAAACAAAGGACGTATCTGCGGGTGAAAACCTCTTCGAGGCGCCCAAAGATGGAGGACTGGAATTTCTTCCCATAACTCAAGAGAAATTAGCTATGCTCATAGAGGACACCATAGAAGACAACATATCAACAGTAGAAGATCCCAAAATGGTCCTCTTTGCTACATCCTTGACTGAAGAAGAGAGACCAAAATTTCACAAATTCTTTGTAGAACGTAAAGTCAACTTCGCATGGTCCTATGCCGACATGTCGGGACTAGACCCAAAACTGGTTCTGCACCATCTACCACTATTTCCCAATGCCAAACCAGTTAAACAAAAGTTATGCAAAATGCATCCTCAAGTCGCTCTATTGGTCAAGGCTGAGTTGAAGAAACTTCTAGATGCTGGGTTCATATGGTCTATTGATTATGCTGAATGGATACCTAACCTTGTGCCAGTAACAAAGCCAAATTGAATGATCCAAGTCTGTACAGATTTTAGAGACTTAAACAAGGCATGCCCAAAAGATGACTTTCATTTTCCGAATATAGATATCATAGTCAACTTAATGGAAGGATACGAGATGATGTCCCTCATGGATGGTTTCTCTGGCTATAATCAAATTTGTATCACCCCCGAAGATCAACATAAAACAACATTCACTTGCCCTTGGGGTACATACTGCTGGAATGTCATGCCATTTGGTCTTAAAAATGCAGGCACCACATATCACAGGGCTATGACCACAATCTTTCATGACATGATGCATAAAATAATGGAAGATTATTTAGATGACCTTCTAGCTAAATTAGTAACAAGAAAAGATCATCTGAAGGTGTTAGACATAATTTTTAAGAGACTAGAATAATACAAAGTCCGATTGAATCCTAAGAAATGTGTCTTTGGCGTAACATCAAGTAAACTCTTGGGATACATAGTTTCTCAAAGAGCCATTGAAGTTGATCCAGCAAAAGTCAAAGCCATCATGGACATGCCTCCTCCCAGAGGAATAAGTGAACTCAGGACATTACAGCCCGTAGGGGAAAATCTATCTGGCACTTTATAGCACAATTGGATGACAAGTGTCAACCATTCCAATATCTTCTACGCAAAGGCATCCCCTTTGTGTGGACAGATAAATGCCAAGAAGCTTTTCAGAAAGAAAAAGATTATTTACTGTCACCACCAGTCCTCATGTCGCCCATTCACGAAAAACCCTTGATCTTATACATCTCTACAACTACTTCAGCATTTGGGGCATTACTAGCACAAAACGACCAAGAAGAAAAAGAAAGGGCCATATATTATATCAGTCGGACACTGGTCGGGTATGAACTAAATTACACATCAGTTGAATGTGCCTATCTAGCCATGGTTTTTGCAGCTCAAAAGCTAAGACATTATATGTTGAGCCATCAGACACAGTTGGTAGCCAAGATTGACCCCCTCAAATATCTATTGAGTCATGTAGCATTGATAGGACATCTGGAAAAATGGGTCATGATTCTAAGTGAATACGACATTCAGTATGTCGAAAGAAAAGAGAGAAAAGGACAGGTGATTGCAGACCAATTGGCAGACACACCTATACAAAGCGATCACCCCTTAGTAGCAGATTTCCCAGATGAATCAATATTCCATACATAACCAAAGTCACCATGGAAGCTATGCTTTGATGGATCACATACTAATCATGGCTCGGGGGCAGGGATATTGTTTATCACCCCTCAAGGAGATTCCATTCCCAAGTCTTTCCGCATAGCTTTCCCATGCACAAATAACGTGCCAGAATATGAGGCACTAGTTACAGGACTTAGAATGGCAATAAAATGGAAAATTAGAGCATTGCATGTCTATGGGGATTCTCAGTTAGTCATCAACCAAGTTAATGATGACTATGACACAAAAGATGAGAAGCTAATGTCCTACAAATGAATGGTTGATAGCTTCCAAACATACTTTCACATGGTGACTTTTAGCAAGTTTCGAGAGCACAAAACAAAGCGGCAGATGCCATGGCTACAATAGGCTCTCTCCTTGACATTCCAAGCAATATGCCTCAGTTGGAATTCCTGATAGAACAACTGTTGGTCCTCGCCTATGATATTCCAGAATCAGAGATGGTCTATGAGCTTGTTGGTCCCGATTCTCCCTGGTACCAAGACATCCATGACTACCTTAAGTCTCAAACCCTCCCCCTTAATCTATTCAATAACCAGAGGAAGTCTTTTATCTGAAAATTTGCAAGATATGCCATCGTTAGCGACACCCTTTATCGTCGTAGCTTTGATGACGCCCTCCTTAGATGTCTCGACACCAATGAAGCACACACAACCTTACGCGAAGTAAATGAGGGTATATGCGGGTCTCATTCAAGTGGTCCTACTCTGGCCAAGAAGATTACGAGACTTGGGTACTATTGGCCAACCATTGAGAAAGATGCATTAGAATATGTGAAGACTTGTCGCCAATTCCAGATTCACAATGATTTGACTCACGCTCCAGCACAAGAACTTCAGTCGATCACGTCTCTATGGCCCTTCACACAATGGAGACTCAACCTCATGGGAAAGATCCATCCTACCTCATCCAATGGCCACAAATTCATCATAACCACCACTGAGTACTTTATGAAGTGGATCGAAGCCATCCCCCTAACGTACATAACCGACAAACAAATAACCAAGTTCATTCTTAACTGCATCATTTTTTGGTATGGCCTTCTGCAATCCATCATCACTGACAACGGATGTCCATTTAAAAAACCAAGACATTCATGAGTTGTGTGAGCGATTTCACATCCAACACCATTTTTCATCTTCATATTACCCGTAAGGAAACGGTCAAGCTGAGGCATCAAATAAAACCATTGTTAAAATCCTTAAAAAGACTGTCAATGACGTTGGCCATGACTGACATATTCAACTCAACCCTACTCTGTGGGCCTACCGCACTAGCATTCGTACACCTACGGGAGCCACTCCATTCACCCTGGTCTTTGGAGCTGAGGCCATCTTGCCCATTAAGGTTGAAATTCCTTCCCTACAAGTCTCCCTGAAGGATCTGACCAATGATGAGGAGTATAGATAGTCACGTCTACACGAGCTGGAGATGTTAGAGGAAAGAAGGCATAATTCCTTGAACCATCTACAGGCATATCAAAACCATCTATGTCGTAGTTACAACAAGAGAGTAATGGTCAAGAAGTTTGACATTGGTGACCTAGTCCTCATGCAAAACCCTAAGAATCAGGAAGACAGAGAAAAACTTGGAAAATTTGAACCAAATTGGCTAGGTCCCTACGTCATCATATCCTCCTTTGGTTCTGGAGCTTATCAGCTGGCAACTCCAGATGGAGAACAACTGACAGAGCCTATCAATAGTCTCCATCTCTGAAAGTTCTATGCATAGCATCAGAAGGTCGAGCTGAAAACCTTAAAAATACAAAAAAAAAAAGAAAAATGGTAAAAAAATTTGTTGCCTTGATGAAAACTTGGCAAATAGGTGTCTTGGCGGCACCAAAAAAAAAGAGACAAAAAAATCACAAAAAGTCCTGAAAAAAAAAAAACAAAAACATCACAAAAGTCCTGAAAAAAGATAAAAACATCAAAAAATGTTCTGAAGAAAGACCAAAAAAATTATAAAATGTCTTGAAGAAAGACCTAAAAATCGAAAAACATCCTGAAGAAACCACAACAAACGTCAAACTATCTCAAGAATGCAAAACAAAGTCATTTCCCGTTGAAAGTCCATCATGACAATCCATCAATATTTGTCATTTGTCTGAACTACATTGTCTCTGCGCATTTGCTACATAGGCAAGACTCATTTTTGAGTCCCTAAGACATTAGGTCATTCCTTTTAGGTTTATCAAAATAAAATCATGATTCAATCTTTGGTCATCAAGACAAATTCATTAGTCGTGTCGAACTACGAGGTCTCTGAGTGTATGACATAGGCAAGGCCATCTATCAATGAGCCCCCGAGGCCGCACTAGGTCAATCCATTAGGGTTTGTGGCATTACACGGGCACACACATCAAAAGTCTTCAAGTCAAGACAAATCATTTTCCAAATGGGAAAAATCCTAAAACAAAGTATGGCAATCATTTATTCAAACATGAAAATCACATCAGCATGTAAAAGAAATTGACATATGGTCAACACAAGTCAAACTTGGTCAAAACAAGTCAAATGATCATAACCTATCAAACTGTCAACTCTTGGTTATCTCTCAGATGTGTCCTTCTGAAGAATAGCCTCTGTCATTCATTCCTTAGGATGTGTCCTTCCTAGGCATCATCACTGTTATTCGACATTTTGAGGGATCCTCTTGACATCTAAGGATCACTCCTCTCGACATCAGTATTCTTTAGATGTGTCCTTCTGAAGAACAAACTCTGTCATTTATGCCTTAGGATGTGTCCTTCCTAGGCATTGTCACCATCCCTATCAACTGGCATTTTGAGAGATCCTTTTGACATTTAAGGATCAATCCTCTCGACATCAACATTTTTCAAGATGTTTCCTTCCTGAATTTGGCAATCCTCAACATTCGTCATCTTGGCATCGTCAAAACCTTGACACCCTAGCATCTCAACATCATCAAACCTGACATCTTGACATTAAAACACTTGGCATCTAGACACACTTGGCAAACACTTGACACTTTTCTTTGGCTTTTTCATCATGTTACTAGTTTTTCAGTGAGATCCAGACAACAAGATTTAGAGAAGCAGCGATGTACCATGACGTTTGTCTTGTCTTTTGACACTCATGTTACTAGTTTTTCAGCAATGTCCCGACTACAGGATTTAGAAAAATAATGACGTATCATGATAATGGATTTAATTTGTCTGTTTGGAAATCATGCTGCTAGTTTCTTGAGGATGTCTTGGAAACAAGATTTAGAGAAGCAATGACGTTTCATGACTTGTCTTTATTGTCTTTATTTTTTTTTTATGCTTGTGGTTGGTTATGACAAAAAGACTGGGGAAATTGCGCTCTTATTATGAGTCATGATCATCTTTGTCTGCAACTGCTTGTCTTATGTGATGGTATGACCTTGCACACCTTGATTTATGTCATATCATGGTGTTTGTTGGCTATCACAACAATCTACCCAATGATGATTAAGAGCAATAAATATTAAAAAACCTATGGTAAAGTTTTGAAGGATTTGGTCTAGGAACTAACATGCATCTCCTTCTATCTTGTCATCTTCTCTTGTCTGTCTCTAAATGATATCCTGTGACATACAAAAACATAAGTGCATACATAATCACATAGACATTGCATTAGGACCATACATACATCATCCATTAGCATTAAATTGCATTCATATTGCATTATACATAGTCATGCATTAACATAATCATAAACATGGCATCCATTCAAATAAATACATTATGCATATCATCATCATCCATGGAACAACATCAACACAACATATAAATAAACATTGCATTATTAGGGAATCACATCATAGGTAACCATCATAAGATATACGTGAAAAAACATATAAATAATACCATCATCCATCATAAATGCACAAATCCACATAGGCACTACATTACATACATCATAGTGCATAAATCAAATAACATCACATAACACACATGTAGACCACATAAAAATTGCATCATATAGCATCATCTCAAAATATACAATGTCACAGGATAGAGTCATGAGATATCCCAAAAATAGAGCACACAGGCTCGATAGTCAATACATAAAGTGTCATAACATAAAAAATGAAGCATGAACGTAGTAAGCATGGGCCTATGGAATTCTCTCCTCATCCCCTCACGGCGAAGAGTGTGGTGACTGAGGACCTATTCCCAACACTAAGGTAATGGGTGGACCTATAGCAACCTTTGTCTGTGAAACCAATGGAACTGACACTGATGGCATCATCTCCACGGTAACAAGCATCTGTGATGACACTGCAGCCTGACTCTGTGAAGCCGAAGGATCTATCACTGGAGGTGGACCAGGTACTGATCTATGGCCTAAACCTGATGACCTATGTGAATGCCCTGATCTATGACTGGAGGAGTGTCTGTGATGAGACCTATGACTCAAATTATGCCCTGAAGAGGTCAAGCCCCCTGCACTTCTCCGAATGCCAATGCCACTGCCACTACCATTGCCTGACCTACTGCCACTAACTGTCTGTGTCTTGGTTAGGGTGGGATCTCTCATCTCAGCTGGTACGGCCTGATCATATAACTATCTGTATCACCCAAGCCATACACTGAACCTGCCAAACTCCCGTGCCAAATCTGTCGATGGTCCTATACAAAGTCATGCAAACTCTATACACCACTGTGTTACCTCCTGCTAGAATATCACTGCCTGATCCCACTCTACTCAAGCCACCTCTAGCTCTGATTGTAGTGCTTTGACATGTGCGACACTCTCATCCAATCTCATCTATATATCTTCCACCCTCTGGTCTGTTGTGGCATCAGGGGGCAACACTGAGCTGGATGGTATCTCCTCATCTCCCTCCACCATCCTCAATCTCAAGAGTCTCTTGGCCTCATCCATAGCAACATCATCATCTCCACCATCATCATCCACCTCCTCTGCAACCTCCTCTCCACCGACTCCCTCATCTAGAGGCACATCCACCCTCCCTCACCCTCATCCCTCCTATCTCTCCTCCTCTTGCTCCTCTCGGCTCCCCCTCCTGTCTCTCCTCCTCTTGTCTCTCCCCCTCCTCAGCCACCCCTGGGATGGAATCCAATGCCACTCTGGCTACCTTACCCTTCAGCCCTGCCTCTAGCCATCTCTCCTTCATCTCCGGTTGTCCCCTCCATCATCCCCAACATCCATCATCTCCACCCTGACCTCCATCCCTACCCCCATCTCGCCCTCCACCCCGACCTCCATCCCTCCCCCTTCCTCCATCCCTGCCTCCATCTCTGCCTCCATCCCTCCCCCTACCTCCATCCCTACCTCTGTCTCTGCCACCATCCCTCCCCCTACTTCTACCTTTGTCACCATTTTTTCCCCCTCGCCTGTCTCGCGGCACACGTGGTATAACTGACCTCCTGTCAACAGGCGCTGGCCCATCTGGATTTGTCAATGGAACTGGTCGATGCACCTGCCACCACAAGTCATAGTTCATGGTGGTCCCGAGATCGGCAACCCCACCTCTCCACCCCCACTGCTAGGCTACTAGCCCATCAATCTTCTGCTCGACAAATGGTATAGAAATCTGTGGCCCCCAAGTTGATTCCCTGGAAGATCGGGCATACTCAGTTGTACCTACAGGTACACCCTGCTGCTCTCCAAACTGTCTCAGGACATGTTGTGACAGATACATCTCTAGGATGAGTTGACTCTGTACTGTCCTCCCAATCAGGTAATGGTACTATCTACAAAGGCTGAGATGGTCATCCTCATCATCCCACTACTAGCAGTCTTTGTAGGGCCTCCAGATGAATGTAACCATGGTGTCAATCCGATGGTGCCACCAACCTATCTCCCCCATCCTCATCTACTGAAGGGCACTGACATAGTAATAGGAATAGGGCATCCCCTTAGCTAGCTGTGGTCTCTGAATAGGAGGTCAGAATATGGCCACGTGCTCCCAGGCCCATATCATCAGAAGTGTCATGCCACACCCAATGCTCTATGCCCTCCTGTAAGCCACCTCATGAAGCTAATGATAGAGCATACCTAATAAACAGGGCCCCTATGCATAAATAGTCTGGTCTCACCTCATGCCCACAAGCACATTTCCCCAATCAATGGGAAACCCATGTCTGCGACGGTCAAGAATCAGTATCCCGCCAATCAGTGTCGCCAAAAATGCATCAAACCGGGCATAATGCTCCGCCATAAACTCCCAGCAGATATCATATCCCTTGATGTCGAGTCCTACACCCTCATCCTGATAGTAAGCTATAAATGTCTAATAGCCATGCCGAGGGTCGTAAATGATCCACTCTCCTCGAATCGGAAGACGTAGAATATGGTACACGTCCTCCAGCGTGACTGTCGCCTCTCTCGTCGGAAAATGAAATGAGCATGTCTCTGAACGCCATCACTCACACAAAGTAGTCAGCAGTACCCTATTTTCCTGAATAACAGGCATATAGGTAGCATAATACAGACCTAGCCGCATCAACCATTGCCGCTCTCGCAGAGTTAGCTGATCTCTAAACTAGAAGGTCGATGGCCTCCTCTCTCGCGTATATATGGGTGCTAGCTGTCTCTGCACATGATCAAAAAATGCATCAGTAACTTTTGGACAATCGTCATTATCATCATTATAACTCAAAATCATTTAAAATTCGAAAAGCATCAGAATCAGCCCTAGTGAAAGTAAAATTCAAATGCGTCGTGTTGACTACACTTGTGTTGCGGAAAAACGGTTGTGTCATTTTGTACTTCACTTGTGTCGCGACTTATCGATTGCGTCGTTCTGTTGCTCAATTTTGTCGCATCAAAACATTTGTGTCATAGTTTATGGCACATGCGTCACTTCATTCAAATGCGTCACTCAAACTAACGAATGCGTTGCAAAATGACATATGCGGCATTGTAACTCTCGAATGCGGCCCGATATGACAAATGCATTGCAATTTTTAGCAAATGTGTTACACATCATAGGTGTTCCCTAAATACCCCTTACACTTGCATCACGATGCATCAAATGCATCAAACACGAAGTCAAATGTGGCTTACACGCACACATATGCATCGCAACGCATTCATTATTCACCCTAAAAACCCTAATTTTGGCACGCAAATCAAGAAAGGGACAAAATGGGTTAGAGGTACATATCGCTGGCTCTGACCCCTCTAGCCTCCTGAAGGTCCACACGATCTCACCGTGATGCTCAATCACTGGAATCACCATCCTCGCCGAAGTCCTCCTTGCTCTGAGCTCTCAAATTTGCTAAGGTAAATAGTGAAAATGAATTGACTTTTACCCCTTTGTCAACCTATTTATAAAGTCAAAAATGACATTTTTCAATTAGGTTATTACTGGAGGCCCTTTTGACCAACTTTGATCACCCCTTTGGCGGTTGTAAACATGTTAGAATCCGAAACCGTCTGCGCCATTATTTTTCTAGGCATTAAATTGACTTATCGGGACACTTTTCGAATTTTTCTATCGTCGGCCCAAAATTTGAAAAAATTTCGCGAGGGGGAATCGATAATCCATACCTTCGTTGGGGCATGACTTTAACTTATTTTCTTTGTCACAATGCGACATGCTACGTTATGACAAAGAGGGGCAAAATGCAGACACATAAAAATGACCTAGGCCTGCAAGCTTTGTTTTTACCACTTTCGTCCTAGCATAATTATGACATTTAATTATGTCCTTGGTCCACATTTGACTATTAATTAAATAATTTATAATTATTTAATTAATTCATATCTCTTTTATTCTTCATGATTATTAAATAAATAAATTATATTTATTTGTTCAATACGTCACTAAGAGTCTGTTGTCCTCTTACAATTAAATAAATTTCTTAATTTATTTAATTACCTTTGTTCATTTATTCTTCCTGATTATAAAATAAATGAATTTCATTTATTTATTTAATATGTCCTTAATTCTCATAATTAAATGAATTTATTAATTTATTTAATTATTAACCATATCCTCTAAATTAAATAATTATCTTTAATTATTTAATTGTCAAATTTAACATTTCCCTCATTTTAAATAAATGAAATTATTTAAAATGATCTCACATTCTTGACTGTCAGTCCATTTTAGTAAATAATCTGAAAATCGATTATTTATTATCACACAAAATCCATATTTTGAATTAATTTAATTCAAAATGGTAATCTTCTTCCAAAAATCAAGCAATTGAGCAAATTCTTGATTTTCCAAATCTTCTTTTTGGTTTAACTCTTATCTTATTGATTTTTCAAATCTCACAAATCAAGCAGTCTTTATCTTCTTGATTTTTGAAAATCTGTATCTTTTTTATTAATTATCTCATTTATTCTTGACCGCTGATTCAATATCCTCAAATGACATCTTGACCACTCATTTAATGATTTTTCCCTAACCCTGATTAGGGATTGTCACATGAAATATGGACCTTTGATTTTAGGCTTCTGTCAACTTTAAATCTAGTTCATCCATCCAAAATTGTGTTTTCTATAAAAATGACAATTTTGCTCACATTTTCAACTAATCACGCTCATACTTAGAGATTGCAGCATTTATACTTAATTTCATTAAGTCTTAGGAATTTTCTTGGCATAGTCATTTCATTATTTATCATAGACATAGTAATCAAATCCTTCAAAGCTTGTTTAGGACACTGGCATAGTCAAAGAATTGCTCACACACTCGATCTGAGGGCAACAATCAACAAGTTAGAAGGTGCTATGAAGGAGAATCAAAGAAGCTTGGAATCTGGTATAATCATTCTTGTTATTTAATTTCATTGTTCTTGATAGATTATTTAGGTTTATAAACTTTATTATTTGACAATCTAACCTTACAAAATTAACCCATTGATACAAGTTCACCTTATACATCCACATCACACCACTTACACTGAGTTGGCTCTATTAAGCAAATAAGCAAAAAATGTCCTACTAGACCTCCAAACTCATATAGCAACTAATGTAACACCCAAAAACTCAATGATAAGATGATCCACGTGCTTAAAAATCAATTCTAGAGATCCACAACACAAAACAATGATCCGGTGAAGCAATCTGACTAGATACCCCGTTCCACAAGTATTATGTCAGAACTGCATAGTATTCCACTTCGTCTACCAATATGACTAGATGGAGATTAGTGGACCATGGATATGAATTTAGTTGCCATCAATGACAACATTAGAAGCCAAAAACCATCTCTCAAAATCATATGCCAACAATCTCCCCCTTTGGCATTGATGGCAACACTTAGAGAAAAATGACTAAGTTTCAAAACTGATAAGCACACTGCCAAAATTCAAAATACTGCTTCATTGCAAAATATTACTCCCCATAAGAATATCAAGGGATTTTTCACTTCACTCTCTCTCCCCCTTTGACATCAATGACAAAATTGGGGAAACCAAAATTACAAAACTGTACAAGTATATCTGGAGACTTACAAAAATTTGAAGATGTCTGCAAAGACATTCTTCAGTCCACTTAAATTTGAGTCCCACAAACTTTTCAGACTTTCCAAAATGGTAATATGACTACAGAGAAGATAAGACAATGTTTCTGCAGCTTCCAAACTTATCGGATCAGGGGCGATCACAACATCTTTTGATTCTTTCAATGCATTCACCAATATCTCAATTTTTGGACTTACTATCCCCCTGAGTTCATTTACTCTGCTAATAACCCTTTCATTTTTAGACTTTAGATTCTTTATTTGGTCAAGTAGAGACATTACCTGACTATCTTGATGACAAACATTTTCAGCCAATGGATCAAAGGTGTTGGAAATAATAACCAACTGTTGCTCAATATCTTTTATCTTCTTCTCATTTGCCTAAGATTAAGCAGTATTTGTACACATTTCCTCCTTCAGTTATAGCTCCTTCGATATTCTCAATGCAAGTACTCAATAGAGCTTTGTATTTGCCAATCAATTCTTTTAGGATTCCAATTCTTCCCTCCTTAAATTCCCTTTTCACTTTACTAGAGCTATGTCCTCAAAATATTTGAAATGAGAATCTACAGTGTTTATTAATCTCTTCAGCTCATCAGAGGAGGAGCCTGCTGGGTCCATAACATGTGTAGGCATAAATTTCTTTAGAACTCTGGAAATGAGTTTTAGTAGTTCACTATCTTCAATGTGAGATTGCAATATTTTCTCATTGGCTTTATCTTGAGCTATTTTGGAAACTTTCAGCATCTGGATTGGGGACAAAGTGGATAAGTTGATTGAACTCACCTCAAATTTAGGATCTGATTCTACCTGCTGCTCCAATAGGGATTCTTTTACCTCTTTTGGACTAAACTCCTGATTCTTTCCCTTATCAATCTTAGATTGAGCTTCCGAAATGACTTTTGGTATTTCCTTTTCTTCATTAGGAACTTCTTTCTCTTCAACAATCACCTCAATTTGGACTTTAGTCACCACAGGTGTCTTAGTGTTTTCAACATTGGGGGAAGTAAGAATATCCTCAAATACTGGAGGATTAGATATATTTATGTTTTCTTCATTTTCATTTCCTTCTTCTGACCTATTCACCTCCATATTCACTTCCTCATGACCTTCAACATGTTCAGTATTGATCTCCTCAATATTTACCTTTTCCTTTGACAAGTACTCTTCCGGAATTGTTTTAGTCTCACTGATAACAACATCAATGTCACCAATCATGAGTTTGTTTATTCTTGACTTGCTTTTGAAATCCTTTTTAGCTTTATGAAGAAGTAAATTCATTTCTTCAATTCCCATTTCCGAGCACAAGTCAGCAAGAAATATTTTCCTCAAGTTTTCTTCCTCAGTTCTGGCATTTTCTCTCCTAAATTCCAAAGCTTCATATAGGCTTGTAGGTAACCCATACATGATTTCAATCAAATTTTTATTGAAAACATTTAAGTGCTTAACTACAGCTGTTTCAAGAATCTTCTTACCGGATTCATCAAAAGTCTCATATAGGTCACAGAGTGGCTTGAGATTTCCATCATTTACTACTGCATTCTCAACTTTGGGCTTTTTCTTCGCTTCTTCAACTTTCCCGGAAGGCTTTCTCTTATTAAGTTTGACAACATGAGTCCCAGTAGCCTTTATCTCTCTAACTATTTCTTATGAGTCTATTTCTTCCTCTTCATCTACAGACACAACTTTGTAAGTTCTTGAGCTTTTATTCTTCTTTCTTCTTCTGGAGGCTTCAACTTGATTTGGCTATGCAGCAGGGGAACTCCTAGTTTTTCTAGCAGAAGATGTTCTCGGACCAGCTGGTGTTGCCTTTTCCTTCTCTTTGGCTGCCTCAGCTTCATCTCTTTGTCTCCTTATTGCTTCAGTTTTTCAACTGGAGGACCCATTCTCTCTGCAAAGACTTTTGTCTCCTTTCTTACCTTTCTAATTGACATGGGCTTTGTCAAATCAGAGTGAACTTGTAAGCTTTTCTTTGCATAGGTTCCAAAGCTTTCTTCATTAGGATCCAGTGTTGAATTTAGTAGATGTTTTGTGTACATCCTCATAATGTTTTCATCCACTTCATATCCCATAGGCATGATCCAAACAATTCTAGGATTAGCTACTTCCATGTGACATTGGTCAATGTCTACCATGAAGCATATAGAGTCTTTATACTGTTCCACTAAAGCTTCAGGGATTCTCTCTCTGGCATGCATCTAATTTTTTAAGCTTTTAAAATGACCCCACAATATTGTGTTGTGAGTCTTTTGATCCCCAAGACTACATAGCATATCCCAGATCTAAATGGCTACCGAAATGTCATTTCTCCAATGGGCTTTACAAATTCCTAGTACCTCACCTAAGAAGTAGAAATACAAGTAGATTAACAAGTTTCTGAACTTGAATACATTCTTTTTTTCCTTCTTGATCTTCTTCAAGTTCTCCAATAGTTGACCTCTAAGTAATTCACATATATCGTAATCTGCATTTTGTTTGATCATTTCATATGCTGTATAGATGGCAGTGTCGGATACATAATTTTCCTGACTCGAGTGATAAAGCTTGTACCCTATGACCATAGATGCAAATTTCACATCAACCTTGGCAATATGTTCTATAGTCATTTCCCTTCTGTCCCAATGTGAGCCAGTCACTTTAGTAACCTCATCATTCTTTACTAACTTTAATACTAGAAGTCTACCAGAGGAATTCAAGCCTGTAACTGCACAAATAGCTTCCTTGGAAATTTTGAATGGCACATCCAGCCACATAAATTCATCATGCACATGACTCAATATGTATCAAACCCACTCATCCTCCTCAAATATAGGAAACTTCATGAATTGCGTAAATTTCTTGTCCACTAGGGTTTGGAATTTAGGTTTCACAAAGAAATCCTCTTGAACTATGTGATTAGAATACAATTCCAATAGATGTGCACTACCCAAATCCTCAATATTAGCGTGCACATATGCCCTAATATCTTCTATATTCAGAACTCCATATGGAACCGACGAAAATGCACCTAGGGGTTATGTGTCTATTGACTTGTATGAATTCCATTTAAACTTTGGTCATGGCCTATCCTTGACTTCAACTATAAGAGGGGTAGACATAATTGCAAGCAAAAAAATTCCAAGGTTTTGCAATAAATACCTTTCAGAGACGAAACATAAAATGATCACAAATTCTCCTCTTTGCTTGAATCCCTTCACAATTTGGCAAAGATCACCTCAGAGCACTCCAAACTTCTTTCATCTTAATGCAATGTGACAAATGAAAGTTAAAACCGTTCTTTTATTGTCATCAAACCTAACTCCTTACTTTTGCAATAAATGCTCTTGCCCTAATTCAACCGGTTCTCTATCTTTTATGTTCTGGGGTAGATAATTCTTGTGTGGATCTACAATATTCTCCATTGATGCCTTAGATTTATTCACAATGTCTGAAGAATATCCAACTTCCTACTAGACTCATCTGAATTCTAGTATCAATCACTTGTAGGGGGTTTAATAAATTTTCTTGATAACTCCCCCTAAGGTAGAGATCTAAAATTAATTTCTAGAGGTATTACCAGAAGTGACTTCTGGTGTTGATCCATTTCCTTTTGCAGAGGGATTCTTCTTCACCCATTTCTTCTGCATCTTCTTCTTAATCTCATTAGTAATGATTTTTCCTTTTCCCTTTACATCTGGTTGCATTAACTGTCTTACCAGACCTCTTTTGTCCCAACATAATCTAGAAGTGTGACCAAATTTTTTGTAGCTGTAGCACACAACACTTCTCTGTCTAGGCCAACTGTTCCATTGATTTTGTCTTGATCTACATTGGTTAGCAATATGTCCAAATCTATTACATGCATAGCATCTAAAATTTCTAAGAAAGTTATGCATCTTAGTTCTGCAATCACTTGACTTATGACCATATTTATAACAATTAAAACACTGACCTAAGAATGATGGTCTACTTTTGCTCACCTTAATTCTACACTGAGAAGCCATATGACCAAACTTGTTGTGAGTAGATCAATAACCATTAAATCTTTGAGCATTAGGTTTCCTTACCAGATTCCTTCTGGGTTCATTCATCTGGTTTCCTTGTCTGAATTTTCCTTGTCCTGAAGTCCTTTGTCCAGAGCTCCTTTGTCCAGATCTGGAGCTTTCTCCTTCTTCATATCCGAGACCTCGTTTGTCACCATCATTTCTTTGTCCCTTGATTAATTCATCAAGTTTGGCTGAACTTGATTTGAATTTCTCCTTGAACTCATTTGCAGTAGCAAGTTCATCTCTGAGATCATCAAGTTGTTTTTCAAGCTCCTCTTCATTGTTCTTGGATTGCTCCAATTAATTTTCTAGTCAACTGCATTGTTCGGACTTTTCTTTCAAGGATTGTGTAATATTTTCTTCATTCTTCTTTCTGTCCTCAAACTACTTGGTCATCTTCATCATGATGGATTCCGTCTCACACTTCAAAGCAACATTTTCTTGGGAAAACTTTTCACATTCTTCCGTTTTCTCTTTCAGGGCTTGACTGAGTTGTTCATCTTCACTGGTTTTTCTCTTCTACTTAAGCTGACCACATAATTCCTTTATTTTCTCCCTTGATTCATTAATCTTGTCTTTCAATGACTGGATGATTTTTTTTGCATTTTCAAGATTTTCTTGTAGTTCCTAGATCTCAGATTTTGACTAGTCAAAATCATCCAAGGACACCATGAGTTGTTGTTGAAGATTTCTTGTATCCATTGAGAATACTTTCTAAGATCTCCCCAAGCTATTAGACTTCTTTCGAGGAACAAACTCTGATACCAATTGTTGGAAACAAGCAACACTGAGAGGTGGGGGGGTGAATCAGTGTTGTGCAAAAATTAGTCCTTTTATTCTAATCTTTAATCCACTTAAAACATTTAATTAAAATCAATATGCAGAAACTGAAAGCAAGAAACCACACAACATTAACATAAGTACTTTTGCATGGAAAACGTATTAGGGGAAAAACCATGGTGGATGGCCAATCCACAATAAGTTATGAGTATACTCAAAAAGATGAGAAATTTTACAAAATGGGAATGCACTTGCATTCAGGATCACTACTCAAAGATGGACTCGTTATCTTTACAATAGTTTGGAATAGATCCAAAAGATAATGAACTAAATAAATAGCATCTACCAATTCTTGATTGCAGTTCCGGTTAAGCTCTGACGACGAACTTCTGTCTTGATGACTGATACTGAACTTCTGACCTTTTTTTCTCAAGTTCACACACAAAATCCTTATGTGCAAGTGAAACTACACATGATATCACTCAAAAACTCCTTAGACATTCACAACACACACAAATTCAGCTTCTTCATTACTCACAATGATATATCCGATCATCTAAATATATCCGCAACTAAGGATTTAATCACCACAGGTCGGCTCAACAAAACTTAATAATATTTGCAACTTGTCGGCCCAAATCATGAACAATTTCGATGCGTATCCAAACAAGTCAGCTAGAAAATAGCTAGGACCAATAATTAAACATTTGAATTTAAAGACAACTTAAGTTCACTTTATACATCCACAATGCACCACTTACACTGAGTCGGCTCTATCAAGCAAATAAGTAGAAAATGTCCTACCAGACCTCCAAACTCATATAGCAACTAATTTAACACCCCAAAACTCAATGATAAGATGATCCACATGATTAACAAGCAATTTTGGAGATCCACAACACAAAAAAATGATCTGGTGAAGCAATCTAACCGGATAACCTGTTCCACAAGTATTATGTTGGAACTGCATAGTATTCCACTTCGTCTACCGGTATGACTAGATAGAGATTAGTGGACCATGAAGATGACTTCAGTTGCCATCAATGACAACATTAGAAGCCAAAAAATATCTCTGAAAATCATATGCCAACAAGTACTTACTCTAGAGATCAGTTTTAGGGTACACTAACTTCATTTGAAATGAGAAAACATGATTGGAAAAATGGAACAAAAGTGGAAACTGCTTTCAAGGCTGGAAATCAGAAAAGGTTGAAGAATTAGATGGAGAATATCTTGATGATGTGGAAGCTAACATTGTAAGGATGAAAAGGGAACCAATAAGTACAAAGGTAAACTACCTTTCAAATGTTTTAGCTATGGAAATATAGGTCACTATGGTTCAAGATGTCCAAATAGAGCTGTGAACAATAAAATTAAGGAGAACAAAGGAAAGATGATTAAGAGAAGTTACTATGTTAGAGAAGATGCTAGTATTTCTAATGATGAATCTAGTTATGGAGATGATGATGAATTCTTTTTCTTGGCTATAAAAGATGAATCTATTTCTGCTAACTCTAAAAAATTGTGTGAAGGAAAGTGTTTCAAAAAAGAAGGATAACATTGAAGGTACTTTAGTATCTACTTTTCATGCTAGATAGGATAAGAACTATTGGGTTGTTGAAAATGGCTACTCTTATCACATGACTAGAGACAAAATTAAGTTTTTTAAACTTGAAAAATATGATGGAGGATTATATAAATTTGGAGATGATTCAAGAGCTAATATTTGTGGAATAGCTTCAATCAATTTTGATGGAAAGCATAATACTAAATATGTTTACTATATTAAAAGATTAAGGCATAATATTTTGAGTGTTGGACAAATGTGTATTAAAGGATATAATATTTTGTTCAAGGAGGAAAGATGTGAGATTAGAAAAGGATCTGGAACTGTGATTGTTGTTGGTAAGATGATAGATAGAATTATCTATCAACTAAAGGGTGTTGATGGTCATTGCTTTATGACTCAGATTAATGATAGTTGGTTATGGAACCAGAGGATGTGTCACATGAATTTTGACAATATGGTTAGAATCAGTTCAGTTCAAGTAGTAAGAGACCTACCAAGAATCACAAAGCATATCAATGTCATTTACAAAGATTGTCAATTCGGAAAACAAACAAGGAGTAGTTTCAAAGGAAAAAAGCAATTTGCTACTGGACTACTAGAATTAATATATATAAATTTTGTGGTCCTACAAGGGTGAGAAGTCTTCAAAGTGACATGTATTTTATGCTTTTGATTGATGATTATTCTAGAATGACATGGGTTACTTTTCTTAGAGAAAAATATGAAGCTCTAGATAAATTTAACGAATTTAAAGCTATGGTTGGGAATGAAATGGATTTGAAGATCCAATGTTTGAGGTCTGAAAGAGGTGGAGAACCTCCAATTATTTTAACAATTTTTGTGAAGATCATGGAATAAAGCAGCACTTGTCTGCACCTAAAAATCCTTAGTAGAATGGAGTTGTTGAAAGGAAAATTAGAACTATTCAAGAAGATGCAAGGACTAGATGAAAGAAGCTAAACTACTAGAAGTCTACTGGAGAGAAACAATTCATACTACTATTTACATACTTAAAAGAGTTCAAGCCAAAGCTAACAACACAAAGACTCCCTATGAGTTGTGGGATGGAAGGATTCCTACTCCCAAGTACTTTAGAGGATTTGAAAGCAAATGTTATATCAGAAGAGATGAAGAAAACTTGGGAAAATTTTATGCAAGGTCTAATGAAAGTATAGTCCTTGGATTTCTACTAAAAGAGAAGCTTATAGATGTTACAACAAAAGGATAAGAAACATTATTGAGAGTGCAAATGTCAAGGTTGATGAAGATTTGTATAATTCAATTGTTATAGATGGATATGTGTCAGATGAACCTGCTTGCGGAGAAGATGAAGAAGAATAAAAAGCTAAGGAAAAAGAAATGTAGAATGAAGAGGAAGAAGCTCTGGAGAAGGCCCCTAAGATCCCCAAGTATGTACAATGAAATAATTCTAAAGAAAAGGCGTATTGACAAGAAAAAGAGTTGTTGAAGTTGAGGTAAATATATGTTTATTTTCCAAAATTGAGCCAAAAACGATGAGTGAGGCATGGAAAGATGAATATTGGATGAAGGAAATGGAAGAAGAGTTGGAACAAATTGAGAAAATAAAACTTGGGAATTGGTTCCTAGACCTAAAAATAAGAACATAATTGGAACTAAGTGGGTATTCAAAAACAAGCTAAATGAGAATGGAGAAGTGGTAAGAAATAAAGAAAGACTTGTGTAAAGGTTACTCACAAGTGGAAGGAATAGACTTTGAAGAAAAAATTTCCCCGATGGCTAGAATGGAAGCAATCAAAATGTTTTTGGCATTTGCAACACATAAAGACAAGTTTATCAGATGGATGTGAAGTCTTCTTTCCTAAATGGAGAAATAGAGGAAGAATTTTACATGGAACAACTAGAAGGATTTCAATTATCAGATAAACTAGACATGGTTTGTAGATTGAAAAAGGAATTGTATGGATTAAAGCAAGCTCCCAAAGCTTGGTATGCAAGATTGGGAATATATTTGATACAACAAGGATTCAACAAGGGTACCACATATAGTAATCTTTACTTTAAAGTTGAGGAAGATAGAATCTTGATAGTGGTTGTGTATGTGGATGACATTATCTTTAGAGGCAATGAAGATATGTGTAAGAAATTTGCAGAAGAAATGTAGAAAGATTTTGAGATGTCTATGTTTGGGGAGATGAATTTCTTCCTTGGGCTACAAATTAATCAAACAAACAAAGGTATATTCATTTCATAGTCAAAGTATGTCAAAGAGATGTTGAAGAAGTTTGGAATGGATGACTCTGAACTGGTATGTAAGACTATGGTTACTAGTTGCAAATTGAGCAAGGATGATGAATCCCATAAGGCTGATCAGAGCAAGTATAGATCTATGGTTGTTGGACTGCTATATCTAACTACTACTACATTGGATATCATGCATGTAGTTTGTCTCATGGCTAGATTTCAAGAAGATCCTAAAGAGTCACATGTTGCTGCAATAAAAAGGATATTCAAATATTTAAAAGGAACTTTGGATTATGACTTATGGTATCCTAAGGATACTGATTTCACATTAAGTGCATATACAGATGTAGATTGGGTTGGATGTATTAATGAAAAGAAATGTACAAGTGGTGGTGCATTATTTCTTGGATGTAGATTGGTCGCATGGCTAAGTAAGATACAATATTTTGTTTCTTTATCTAATGCAGAGGCTGAGTATATTGTAGTAGTATCTTGTTGCATACAACTATTGTGGATGAGATAGACATTGAAGGATATCAGAGTAGTGTATGATGAGCCTATTTCTATCTTTTGTGATAACACAAGTGCAATTAACATTTCAAAGAATCCAGTGATGCATTCAAGGACAAAGCATATACCAATCAAGTATCACTTTTTGAGAGAGAAATTTGTGGAGAATGAAGTGAAGCTTGAATATGTACCTACAAAGGATCATATTGCTGACATATTCACTAGGACTCTTCCTAAGGATACTTTTGAGTATCTTTGGGAGAAGTTAGGGGTTATTTCCCTCCTTATTTGAACTAGATGCATATGGAGATGCATCAGTCCAGTGGATCTATGGATTCATTCTTTTTCTGGACTGATGTTGGTGGCTACCTCTCAGGGGGAGTAGGTTGTAACATTATTGCATTATGAATTTTATGTTGTCATGATGTAGAGGTTGTTGAGTTGATTGGTGTGTACTCCTAATGGGTAGTATTCAAATCAATTGCAAGTATCTTGGCTCTATGCCAAAGGAGGAGAACAATGCAAAATACCTTATCCTTTGCCACTTATGTAAAAGGGGGAGAGAAAGAATTCATGTGAAAAAGAGAGAATTCATGAGATAATCATGAAAGTGGGAGAAAAGATAAAAGGAAATAAGTATGTTAAAATCTATTGTGTCTTTGATGGTTTTTCACATCTTGTATTTTCATCAATGAAAAAGGGGGAGATTGTTGCAAGTATGAAGGTTTCATCATTTATGTCAACAAACTTGTGTTATCATTGATGATAGTAGTGAAATGGTTGAGAAGATATTGTTGCTTTGATAAGCTTTATGGTTCAGATGTCGAGGATACTAAGAAAATTGATAAAATAAGGAAACAAGGTGTTGTAGAGGTCTTCTGGTTTGAAGAGGTGTTCTAGTTTTGATTCACATTTCTTTTGGGTTGAAGATATGCTTTTTTGGTTTGGATATTTTGATTCTGAGATGTATAGAGTTTCTATATCTAGAATTTTGGCTTCTAGATCATTAGTCAAAGGAAGTTATGTGAACACTAGTGGGTGAACTAGTTTTGCAGTGTTGTGTACAGAGGTGACTGGGAGAAATGTATTTGCTTTGCATTTCTTTGCAACTGTTTTCAAAAACTTGTGGTTTTGAAGGAGAGCTGATGGTGTTCTCTTGTTTGTGTCAAGATGATTCATGGTTAAGCATATTGGAAGAAGGTCTTCTGAGTTACAAAGTATTGCAGTGTCTAGCAATGTTATTTGGATTAAAAAAATGTTTATAATCTTTAGGTGAGATTTGTTGTGAAGGAGTTTTTTGGTTTCTAGGATGTTCTTGGATCACATTCAGGTGAAGTTTGTTATCCAAAATTTTTATATTAATCAAAGGAAGTGTGTAATTCAAAGTTTAATGTGTTTTCATAGGTAACGACCGACCTGGTGTTTACACTACATTCAAAGATGCTCAAGTGTTAATAAAGGTGTAGTGTGGCATGTGAGATTTAATTTGGGTCCAATTTAAGTGTTGCTTTAGTCCACTTTCATTCCTATGCATCGTGGGAATGTTTAGTGCTGACCTAATTTGAAATTGCAAAGTGTGAAGCATGTATTGCCAACCTTGGAGAAATTTTCAAGGTTAAGGATGGTATAAATATGAGTTGAGATGTTGAGGGTTGACAAGATAGAAAGGATAGATGTGTATGATGCAAGTGATGCAGATTTCCAAAGAGTAGAGTGCGAGATTGAGTAGAGCAATGTGAACTTCAAAGTGTTGGATTTTTGAATGCAATGAGCTAAAGGTATTTGTAATCATTCAAACAAGACTTCAAAGGTGTTGGAGCTATTGTGGTGGATTCTCTTTTGCATTGAGAAGTTTCTCTTTGTGTAACATTTCTCTTTTATCTTCTTTTTCTTTCTTGGTAGTGAGCCCTGGTTGTGAGCCTTTTTACACAATGTGTCCTATTCTAGCAGTGAGCCCTTGTATCGGTTTTTCTACTACTTATATTGTGAGCTAATCCTCATCGTGGTTTTTCTCTCATTGGATTTTTCACATAAATCTAGTTTTCTCTTGTGTATGGTGTTGGTTTTTTTAGTTTCAATTATCTTCTTTTCATGTTTAAACATTATAATAGATTAAGGGCTTAATGAATGCATGTGGATCTGATTACTATTGATGGTTTTGATGTTTTAATTTGGTACAACTGATTCACCCCCTCTCAGTTTTCTTGTTCACTTAACAAGCTCTATGTGCTAATAAGTGTGTGAACAAGAAAATATGTACATTTGATCCTTTTTACAAAGGTTAGAAGTCCAATAAGAAGGTTGATCCTCCTTGCTTAATATTTTGTATACCTAATAATTTCATTTGAATGTGAAATTAATGTGAAGGTGGCATAACATAGATATATCTAAAAGGAAAATAAAATGAGCTAAAGTGTAGGAAAACAATAACTCACCCTTTTTGTTTCAACAAAATGGTAAGGTAGTTAGAACTAGACAAGTAAGATCTATTGAAATAAAATTAGTATAGAAAACATAATACACATGTATAATAACACTTGAAATGCAAACCAAACCATACTCAAGACATGTTGATGTATGATTGAAAAATTAGATAATTATATCCCTGTATAGTTGATTTAGCAATATATAACTCCTTCCAAAGAAAGAATGATCAAGCAAGACACGTATGTGTATAACCTAGCAAGACCCAAAACTCCTAAAAGTGTCTTAACCTTGTTAAGATGTGGTATGCATTGAGAATGAAGCTTAGAAATATCAAGTATTCACAATGATCCTTCAATAATGTCAATATAGAGAAACCTTTGTTATTGGAAAGAACTAGCGAGATAGAAATGTAGAAAATTGGGATAACACTGTGCAAGCTTGGATGAACCCATTAAGGTCCCATTCTTGTGATTAAGGTGTCCTCAAGGTTAAAATTGTTAGTAATTTATCAGTATCTATAGAACTATCATTCCTAGGCCTTGACACTACCTTAAATCATAGGTAACAAATGATCTTTTGAGCTAAGGGTTGATTCTAGAATGTACCCTTAAAGAGGGACCTACCTATAATCTTCTTTCCCTTCCTAGTATTTGATTAATACATAATGTGGTGTTGAGGTGCAACTTATTCTTAGTGTCGATATGGTTAAATTCTTTCATTATGAAATTTATTGACTTAAAATTCAGTTGTTTTAAAATTACAATCTTGAAAACTAGATTATCAATACAATTTTATTTATTTATTTTTGATTTTTTGGGATACTTGGCCAATCATTTTCTATATGGTCCCTTGCCTCAAGGAATTCTTTAGTGAGCTTTGTTTAAATTTAAATTTGTTGTATTAGTGGCCACATTTTCATTGTTACCTCATTTATGATTTCTTTTGGAAATTGATTAACGATCTCTTGAATTATTGAGAATTATATTTCTTTAGAGGCTTATATTCTCCATTTCTCTTGGTATTTTGAAGATATTGTTATAATTATGATTTTGAGATGCACCTCAATGATTTGCATAAAAGGGGGAAGAAGGTGGTTGGGGAGGGGATTGTGAAGGGCGTTGTGGTCTTTAAACTTAGTAGTTAGGAGTAGAACTTGGATTCTCAATTCCCCAAGGTTATTAAAGTCCCTTTATTTACTTAATTTATGATGTTTGGAGGGTGTGACAACATCTCCAAGAAGGTAAGATTTCCTTCTCACTTGAAAAACTTAAATAAATGATCTTATGGATGTGGATTAAATCTATACCCTTGTAACTGTTACATATTTTTCGCCTCAGCTCAAATGGAGGAGCTGGCTGATTGTTATTTGCCATAAAGTGGAATTGCAGATTGAATTCTAAATGTTGTTTCATGTTACTTTTTGCATTAAGTACCAGTTATGCATTTTAGTGAAGTTATAGAGTTGCAAAGTGCCACTCAGATGTTGCAGATTTAAAAGAAATATAGAATTGAGTACATGAGAAAAATAGCATGTCAAATGCTTTTATTCATTTCGTAAAGAACTCATATTTTTACAAGGCTTCATTTGATTTCACAATCAGAATAGTATTACAACATTGCATGAAATGCATTTTCTTTTCAACTGAAAAGCAGAATAGAAATCAAAGATCCACACAAGCCGTGGATATAACTATAACTGTGACAACACATTTCTAATCGCACATTGCACTACTGAAGATGTGAAAAGAAAACACATAAGTTGCAGCATAGTCATCATTGCCTGATTATCGACGCTTGATGTTGAATGGTGCACCTCGTCATCTCGAGCTTCATCGACCTGTAAGAGAAAAGAGGGGTGTCAGTGGCTCTGACTATGATGTAACTTATATGATGCACCTACAATAGTACAACATACTATTAGCAATGCATTGAAACAATCAAATCCTATCAAGTGCAGTATGAAAGAAGTAAGCTGAAGGAGAAGTAGCAACATCATAATCATCATGTTCCATTTTTATGCTAACATTGTTTGCTTCCTTGTGCAGGTATAGGTAAAGTCATGAAGCTGAACATTATTCGAAGACCAAGCATGTGGAGTAAAATGGGCTCCCACAAGGGTAGAGCCCGGCATGCTGCCCTATTCATCAAATGGGCTGATTTTAAAGGATACTTCATTATATACATCGAATGAAATGAAATACAACTGAAGAGTAAAACAGAGAATCCATCAAGTAACGAAACCAACTGTGCATTCATAACGATCAGGATTTTTTTTTCTAAAGGCTACAGGTGAACAGTGAGCTTAGTTCACTTAAAGAATTTAACTGAGTATATCTACATTAGAAATTGCTGAATAACTACATTTTCCGTGCTAATTGTCATCATATGTCATGTGAGTTTCAATTCATCAATTCTCTTTCGGATAGTGAACAAGCATACATATGCCTTAATTTCTTGTTCTATTTTTTATCATCAAAGAGGACAGATCTTAAGAGCAGTTTTGTACAGTGAAATATAAAAATGCATGAAGAGTACCATGTTGCTCAAGAATACAAACATAGACAGTGCATTTGAGTGTTGAATGAATTTATGGTTCCAGTTGACTGATTAAGTAAATACTGCATCATGAATAAGTAATAACAAGGAGATCATTCCAAAATAATAATGGAGGAGTAAGTATTTTCTTTCCAGAATGATTCTGAGTTACCAGTTAT
Source organism: Sequoia sempervirens (assembly GCA_007258455.2). Lineage (NCBI taxonomy): Eukaryota > Viridiplantae > Streptophyta > Pinopsida > Cupressales > Cupressaceae > Sequoia > Sequoia sempervirens. The sequence continues at coordinate 220,464,584 of VDFB02281492.1, read as the reverse complement.
ACATATAAATTGGTGAGCAGAGGAGGTTTGTACTAATGTAATTTTTCAATCCAAAAGCAAAGGTAAAACCTCTACAGAATTCAAATGTAGAAAGTGAAAGATGTTGTGTTAGAGTTGAGGGAGGTTAAAAGGGACACTGCTGTTTATATACACAATATGCATGAGGAATTATAAGTATTAATCTAGTGATCTTTTCAGATTTCTAAAGAAGGAGTAAACAGTTTATTTCCAAAAAAGTTTCTGAAGTTATCAGTTATGCATATGAACTGGTAAATAGAGGTGATTCATAGTAATGTAATATTTCATTATAACAATTTATACAGAGTTCAAAAGTAGAGGATAGGTATTGCTTCGTTAAAATTGAGTGAAAATCAAAGGACACTGATATATGTGCAGAATACGAGCATGAAAATTCCCTCTTCGCACTGAACTTATACAAAAACATTTTCAAGGTGTCTTAACTATCAACGAGAGTTACATAAAATAACAGAACGGAGTACCTAGTAATATGAGCCAGAGAATATAGACAAGCACATAGATTCTTGTTGTTCCCACCATGTTCTTTTATTTTTCTGAAGGTATATTAAAGCAAGCAACAATGATGCAATGAGTTGTTTTTCTTGGGATGAACAAAATGCTAAGGAGGTTTAAAGTAAAGACAAATATTCAAGGTCTTTTTACAAAGGTGAAAGTAAAAAATCACTGGTTATTTGAGTCAAAGCCTTAGGAACAAATGCAAGCAAATATACAGTTTTATCACCATTTTCAAGCAAATATGGGAGGTCAAGTTCTGTCAGAAAGTAAGAGTGCATGCTTTTAGCTTTGAGAATTTTTAATACTCACGATATTGTTTTATTCCAGAAGTTGAAAATAAGTCATTGTTTATTTTAGCTCGAGTCCATGAGGAAATGACAAACAGAGTAATGAAAGATACAGAAATGAGCATCTTTCCTTCGAATATCAAATGCCAATATGGAGGTTTTCTGTTGCAGCTAATGATGTAAATGCACAGTTTTTGTTAACTCCTATAGGTGTTTTCAGTTCTAGGGGTAAACAATGATGAAAGACAGTTTCTTCATATTTTCAATTGCTTTCAAAATACAGGAAATGTATTAATCTTGACGACCCATGTGAGGGTTTACCCAAAACAACAATAAATTACAAAATGTGAGGTTTTTTGTGCTAGGTCGAGCTTCAAAAGAGAGGAAAATGCATTTTTCTTTAATAATTCCAAAACCCATTTTCAGTTTAGCATCAAAATACAGGAAAATGGAGTTTCCCTTAAGGATTTCGAGTACCCATTTTCAGGGTTAGTTTCAAAGTGCAGATAAATCAATTACAAAGGTAACCCATGTGAAATCTAGAATAAATAGAGAGAATATAAAGCAAATGCAAGTTCCCAGAATTGTGTCGAAATACAGAGGGAAGAAAATGCAGATTTATTGAAGTTTCTTTGATACCCATATGCAGAGATGTTATCAATTTGACATAATAATAGTTTTTCTGTTCTAGGTCGAGCCCAAAATTCAAGAAAATGTCTCCTACAGTGCGCCTTTGGCACGGCCTGAGTATAGCTAGAATTCACAAGTAAAGTTTCTTTAGTTTTTGAAGAATGAGTATCTAGCGGTGGCTCACTAGTCCAGATTTGTAGAGAAAGCTTTTTAGCCGTGGCCAAGAGCTTCACAAAGTGTCCATAAAGCAAGAGTCAAGCTCACATAAAAGCAAACAAAAGTCACAGAAATGTAGAATAAAGATATTAGAATATGCATAGCCACGGCTTTAGAGCCTGAATATTTTTAAGGAGCCATAGAGGTTATTAAATCATCAAATAAAGCTTACCTCTGCACAGTAAAGGAAAACAAGAGTACATGTCGAGCTTTCATGGAGCGAACTGTAGAGTTTGAGCTCAAGCTCGAGCTCGACGTGGCCAGAGGAGGGCAGGTACAAGGAAAGGTCAGAAGAGAAAACATGATAGTCCGCGGCCTTAGTGGCTTGCTTTTATTCAATAATGAAGTGAAATCCATGATACAGATGGCACAAATCTTACCCACTGGAGTATCAGATCTCTGGAGTGCGTGGAATGGTTCTTCTAAGCATTTGAGCTTGAGTTTGACAGAGTCATGGTGGCGGCAGAGCTCTTTCTTGCAAGTAGAGAGTGTGAAAGTGAGTGATCATTAGGGTTTGACCTTGTTTTGATTGAACCCTAATTCAATCCATCATCATCCAGAATGTTCATTTAAGGCACGTGGAGGATATCAAAGGGAGGTCGAAACTATAATTTATGCCTTATGTCTTTATTAAGGTCTGAGTTCAAAGCTTATGTGAGTGGGGCCGAATCTTCTTTGCTAGGTCAAAGTTTAAGTCTTTTGGACTTTTCTTTCCTTAGTGTTTTGAGGGGTTTGAATATTGAATATTTGAATATAGGTTTATGCCCTAGGTTGTTATTTTAAGTATGGGGGAATTATGAATACCCTATGCCAAGGGTTAATATTTCTTTAGGGCTTTTATTTTTGATTGATTTTGAAGAAATCAATTATGGAGTTGATGGGAATATGATATTATGTAAATGTATTTTTATGATTTTTGAGAAAATCAGAATGTTGTAATGGAGAAATAAGGAGATTTTCTTTTTGCAAAAGATTTCCAATCTTTAGGTTGCAAAAATAGGCAAATTGTAAAAATCTGCATCTTGTAAAGCAGAAGCATAAAAGCAATATTCTATAAATTGCTTTATGTTTTCTTGCTATTTTTAGCATATCTTTGACTGAATTTTCCTCTTGGTCGGATTTGAGACTTGTCTTGGAGAGATAAGATGTTTTTTGAGCTTTTAAAGCAAGATTAGCCTATTTTTAGAGGCTTGACAGTGTAATCATAAAAGCATTGTGCTTTTTTCTACTTTTAAGCAGTTTTTGAGTTTGTTTGAAGCTTTTTTCCTTGAGCTTTTTTCTGAGCTCGGATTAGGGTTTCCTTGAGAGTTCTTTTGATAGACTTAGTCTTTCAACTCTCCATTGTCAGCAGTTCAGATAAGAGTTCCTACTCTTATGCATTTTTGAGCTTGTGAACATTGTACTCAGTTTTGACAGATTGACACTCTTTGAGTTCCAATAATATAGTAGAGTTTTTCTTTCCACTTTCTTGTCTCAAGACTAGTAACAACAGTTTGATATTTTATGTATTCAAGTTTGAAACCTTAATGTCCTGTCTTTATGAGTTCTTCTGCACAAGTTTTCATGTTTTCAGGTTATATGTTGTATTCGAAGTTCTGAATCTTCATATGAATTAATGATGAAATCATGTATTGGCGAGATTGTAGGAATCATTGTAGCGAAGGGATTGTTATGAGTGGCAGATTTCAATCTTCTATCAGAGGTTTAATCAATCATCAGTTAGATTCAGATTTATTTTCAGTTCATCTTTTATCCCTTTTCCCCTGGAATTTTAGAATAGGATTTATCATTCGGAGAACTAGCTCACTCTGGAGATTCCTCTTTCGTGCAGATCACCCACATCTGAGAGAGGTTTCCATGTTTCAGTAGTTTGTTGAATATTGTATTCAGGAGGGTGCAAAACTATTGATAACATTTTTTGGCACGCCTGGTGGGACATTGAAAAGTAACTTTTCAGAGAATATTTAATTTTTCAATTTGTTGTTTGGTGTTTACAGCAGATTTTTTCCAACCTTCTAGAGGCTATCAATATACCTAGCGACTCCGGTTCTATTTTTTGCATGCTAGTACAGCCCACGCATGAGAAATATTCAAACAAGATCAAGTTCAAAACCCTTCAAGTATCAGGAGTTGTCCCCATCACGAAGAAGAGGCAGGACAACAAGAAGGCTTTTTGAAGCCCCTGCAAGATCAAAGTCAACACCTCCCATTCTTGGTGCTCTAGTTCTATCACCTGGTGTACCAGTACCGATCTCACAAGTACCATCAATGGCAGCACCACCGAGGCAACACCCGTTCACACCCTTCAATGGAGGCAGTCCGTTAGATCTTGCTCAACATGATGATATTCAAGTTGTAGCCCTTCGAGGACTACCATATTTCACTGGAGAGGATTACACTACACCAGTTGAACACATCCGTGACGTGGCCACACTATGCTCGATGCACAATATCACGTAGGAGAACATTTCTCTAAGGCTGTTAGCTACGTCACTTAAGGGCAAAGCACTGCAATGGTTCAGAGGTCTCGCTGCAAACTCAATCGCAACATGGGACGCTCTAGGTAATGGCCTATACTAGCACTTTGCAGATAAATCTGACAATTTATCTTTGTTAGAGCAGTTGAGTACTATTCAAAGGGCGCCACACGAACACTTGGCGGATTTCAACTACAGATTTCAGAGGACTTGGGATAGAATCCCGGCAATGGTAAAGCCCTTACTGGCACATGCATTTCTGTTTTATTTAAAGGCTTTGAATAGCAAGATTGTTGTCATGACTGAGTCTATGGGTGGTTTAACACTTCCAAATGCTTATAACATTGCTATTAATGCTGAAAATTGCCTTATTCAAGCTGGAGACATAGCTCCTAGACCCCCCATGCCCTTGTTTCCAGAAATATAGCCGCCTATTCCTACTGCTGTACCTACCTTGGCTACTGTCTTGCCAGTTCCAGCAATAGGATACCATAATATAGCCCAAGAGGTCGCTGCCCCAGCCCCAAATCTAGAGATGCAAGAACTAAAAAATATATTAAAGACCGTTGGGAATGACCTCGTGACTATTAAGAAGCACATTGGCCAAGAACATAAGCCTTATCAAGCCCCTTATCAACAAAACCAGCAAAATAGACCCACTTTCCAAGGTGATTATCAAGCCCAAAGAAGGAATTTTAACCCTCAGTCATTCCAGCCATACAATTCGAACACGGCCAACACGTCAAAAGAACGTGTGCCACAAAACAATGTCGCTCAAGATTGTGACTGGTGTTACACATGCAATGAACCCCATAACCAATCGGCTTGTGCCAATGGAGTGAGAAATCAAGCTTTAATGGTGCAGAATATATATGTTGCTTTAGAACATGTTGCAGATCAGAATCAAGAACATCAAGATAATTTAGAAGTCGCCTTTCCAAACTAGCAGAGCTCCTAATTCTGTGGCTTGAATGGCCAAGACCGGCATGATTCTCCTATTTTGGCTAATACCAGGTCTAAAAAATGAGCTATGGATCTAGGACAGCAAGCTGGAACTTCACAACAGCAGCCACTAGTCAGTAACCAACCAGTTTTATCAGATGTTAACGCTGCCACACAGCCTAAAATGCAGATTCTGCAAAGAGGGCAAGAAATACACAGCAAAGAGCAACTAAAAATGCATTCTCAGCCTGTGCAGAAGGAAAATGAACTTGTTGTTACAAAAAACCAGTAGAAGGTAAATGTTTCATCCTTCAATATCATTGAGCATCTCAAGAAAACTACTGTCAATATGTCGATATTAGACGCTTTGCAGCTTCCAAGGCAGAAAAGTTTACTGCAGAATGCATTAGCTGAGTTATCTATTTCTGACAACCCCAATCAAGGAGTTGCGAAGGTTGTGTTGGCTAACGATCTGAAGGACAAAAGTGGGTAGAAAGCAAAAGAGGTAAAACCCCCTCCGTTTTACTTAAGTCTGATCTTAGGCGATAAAATTGTGCATAATTGTATGGTCGACTCTGGTGCCAGTAGTTCAGTCATGCCTAAGAGTTTGGCTAACAAATTAGGTCTTATTTATGAGCCTAACCCTCAGAAAGGTGTAGTGCAGCTAGATGGGTCTATTGTTAAAACTGCTGGTATTATTAAAAATTTAGCCCTTACCTTACACGCATCCCCAATTTTTTCTATTCACTAGCATATTCATGTCATAGACTTACCGCCGCACTTCGCCATTTGTTTGTCAAGGGATTTCACAGCCAAGTTGGGTGGGTTTTTGTCTTCTGATTGGTCTCATCTATTTTTTAGAACAAGGTATAGTATGAAAGTGACCATAAAGTATGAGCCTCTCGCCAGAGACCATATCGAATCATACTCCCCAAGCCCTATAAACACTAATCTCTATGCCACCTTTGCAATGGAGGAGCAAACCATGACCTCAGACTATAGCACCCAGGGAAACTACATCAGTCTCGATGAATGGGCAGCCGAAGATCATGAGCTTGATCTGTTCCAAAACACATATGAGGTAGGTTTAGGAGTTTATATGATTCGCGTGTCTGATTGCGACATGCCTAATCTTTGCAAAGAGGATGAACCGTTTGCAGGAAAAGATAATGAGTTGTGGGAACTTTATTTCGATGGTTCGAGGAGCAGTGTTGGTGCTGAAGGTGGAGCCATGTTGATATCACCCAAAGGTGATAAATATTATTTAGCTTTCAAATTTTCTTTCAACTGTTCAAACAATACAGCTGAGTATGAAGCATTGGTACATGCCCTTGAGTGGGCGCGCAAACGAGGTATTAAATACTTGCAAGTTTATGGTGATTCAAAATTGATTGTGAATCAGGTCAGAAATTTAAATGCCACTAAAAATGATTTACTCAAGAAATACAAGCATCGTGTATGGGATTTAATAGAAGATTTTAATGCTTTTAATATCTTGTCAATTCCTCGGAATCAAAATAAGCATGCTGATAGGCTTGCTGCCATAGGAGCCCAGTTTGACATTCCCAAAGAAATTCATAAGGTAGAAGCACATCAGTACGTGAAGATAGTGGTCAGACCTTCTGTACCTGACAATAACGTAAGCTGGCAGGTTTTTGACAGTGATGAGCAAATTGTGAATTTTCTGATTGCTGAAGCTGAATTCGCAGAGGGAAATCAGCAAAAATGGCAGCAGCAGTATGAGGACCAGATCGTGCAATTAAAGACCAATAAGCTGCCAAAAGGCTTGGTGACCTTGGAATCAGTCTTTAATTCAGATGATCAAGTTCGGAAGGACAAGTGTAGCTTGACTGTCAAAGAAGAACACTATACAACTATTGAAATTTTCAAAGGTAGGCTTCTCAAGCTGGGTAAGGTATGCAGTCAAGAGGAACAACAAGCTTTCATTCTGTTATGTTAGAAATTCAATGATGTTTTTGCTTGGGAATACAAAGATTTAAGAGGTTTTAACCCCGAACTAGCTCAGCATACTATCGAGCTTGAACCTGGTGCAAAGCCGGTAAGGCAGAAGCAAAGGCCACTTAATCCTAAGTTGGAACACCTCATTAAGGTTGAACTGAATAAGCTAGTTGAAAGCGGTATCATTTTTCCTATCAAGCACACCTCTTGGGTGTCAAATTTAGTACCAGTTAGGAAGAAGAGTGGAGAAATCAGACTTTGTGTTGATTTTCGAGATCTGAATAGAGTGTCTTTGAAAGACCATTACCCACTCCCTTCTATGGAGCAAATTTTATAGGTAGTTTCTGGTTCTGACATATTTTCTTTGTTAGATGGCTACTCAGGTTATAACCAGATTCTGGTTAAATAAGAGGATCAGTTTAAAACAACATTTACAACCAAGTGGGGCACGATGGCCTACAAGAAGATGCCTTTCGGCTTATCAAATGCTAGAGCAACGTTCCAGCGTGCTATGGATATGGCCTTTCACGGCCTTATGAACAAGTTTGTTCTGGTTTATTTAGATGATATTACTATTTTTTCTAGAAATGCTAATGAACACTTGGATCATTTGGAATAGATTTTTTAGAGATGCAGAGAGTTCGAAGTATCTCTCAATCCGAAAAAGTGTATATTTTCAGTACATGAAGGCAAGCTGATGGGACACATTGTCTTAAAGCAAGGTATTTCAATTGATCCTGAAAGAGTTTCTGCAATTCTTGAATTGCCATTACCAACCCATAAGAAAGGATTGCAAAGCTTTCTTGGGAGAATAAATTTTGTGAGGAGGTTCATTCCAAATATCGCAGCCTTGCTGCAACCTCTCACTTCTATGTTGAAGAAGAACATGCCATTCAGTTGGACCAAGGACCATTCAGTTGGACCAAGGAACGCAAGAGGAGCTTCGAGCAGATAAAAGAAGCGCTCGCAGCCGCTCCTACTCTCATTAATCCAAACTTTGACAAAGATTTCATTCTCTATGCTTTTGGAGGAGTGGATACAGTTTCAGCCATGTTATGCCAGCAAAACGAGGAAGGCTTAGAGCAGCCTGTTGCATTTTTCAGTCAAGTTCTGCACGATTACGAGGTAAAGTACTCTTTTGTGGAGAAACATGTTTTTGTTGTTGTAAGAAGTTTGAAGAAGTTTAGACACATGCTGTCCAACAACAAGGTTCATTTAATAGTGGCTCATTCAACTGTTAAGGATTTTCTGCTTACTAAAGACATTAATGATAAGCATGCTGGTTGGATCACTATAGTGATGGAATTCGATGTTGATATAAAAGTAACCAAGCTCGTTAGAGGCAAAGGTTTGTGTGAGAAGATTGCTGGAAGTGAAAACAACAGCTTAAAAGAGGCTGCAAATACAAAAATAGTATTAAATAATGATGTCTTGAGTGTTGTTCAGGCACCCCCTACTACATGGTTGCAATAGATGATACATTATCTACAAACTGGTGAATGCCCCGAAGGCTTGGACAGAGCTAAAAGAAGGTACTACAGATTACAAGCCATCCCTTATGTAGTTATCGATGATGTTCTTTATAGGAGAGATTTCCAAGGTGTTTTATTACGTTGCATTCAACCTGATCAAGTTGACAAGCTGCTAGCAGAGTTTCATGATGGACCTTCAGGAGGTCACTTTGCTGCAAGAACAACAACTCTAAAAATTATGAGAGCTGGTTATTATTGGTCAGATCTATTTAAAGATGCTATTGCATGGGTCAGAAAGTGTGAGAAATGTGCCTTATTTGCTGGTAAACAGAGGCTTGCACCACTGCCCCTGCACCTGATTCAGGTAGAACAACCCTTTGCTAAGTGGGGCTTAGATTTTATCAGCCCTATAAACTCGCCTTCGAGTGTAGGACATAAGTGGATTCTTACTACCACTGATTATTTTACAAAGTGGACCGAAGTTGTTGCTTTAAAGGAAGCAAACGAGGCTTCAGTGCTTAATTTTTACCAAGATCTCATATCGAGATTTGGTGTTCCAGATTCAATCATTTCGGATAATGGATTAGCTTTCATCAGATTGAAGATTTCAGATTGGTCTATCAGAAATAACATCTATCTGAACACGTCGTCAAATTATTATCCGTAGGGCAATGGTCAAGCGGAATCCACAAATAAAAACCTAATTCAGATAATCAAGAAGACTGTTGAAGATAACCAGAGAATGTGGAATGAAAAGCTAAAGCTAGCCCTTTGGGCTAACAAAATAACTCCTAAAAGAGCCAGTGGTTGTTCACCTTTTGTTCTGACTTATGGCAAAGAGGCTAAGTTGCCCATTTCAATTGAATTGCCAACATTAAGTTATGTTAAAGAGCTAGAGTTACTGACTGAACAACCTCTTGAAGTGAGGTTTGCATAGCTGGTTGAGCTTGAATAAACCAGAAAGGAAGCTCTGAGACAGCTGGAGATACATCAAGCGCAAATGAAGAATACTTTTGACAAGAGGGTGAAGCCTCGTGATTTCATTATTGGAGATCTAGTTTTCAAGTGGAATGAATTTAAAAGTAGACCTGGATGACATTCCAAGTTCGATGCAATATGGGATGGGCCTTATGTGATTACGGAATGCAAGGAACACAACGCATTCCAACTTTCGAAGATGACTGGCAAGGTTTTGTATATCCCAGTAAATGGGATCCACCTCAAACACTGCCTTTGAGATAAGTTATCTCACTGTTAGGTAGAATAGTTTGCAAATAAGTGCATTCCACACATTTCATTTCAATAGTTTGCTCTCTCTAAGCGCTGTTGCGCATTGTTCTGTTGGCCATTAGGGCCTGTTAGTTTGCTTTCAGTTTTGTTTCATTTTCTTGCTGCTGTTTGGAGTGTTGCTGTTCAAGTTTCTGAGTTTCAAGAAGTCGCAAAATTGACTCCATGCCCAATGAATTGTTTTAAAGGCCACTGATCTATGCTTAGCAAGCAAGCATATAGCAGAAATCACCAAAATGTTACATATTTTTTGCCTCTGCTCAAATGGAGGAGCTGGCTGATTGTTATTTGCCATAAAGTGGAATTGCAGATTGGATTCTAAATGTTGTTTTGTGTTACTTTTTGCATTAAGTAACAGTTATGCATTTTAGTGAAGTTATGGAGTTGCAGAGTGCCATTCAGATGTTGTAGATTTAAAAGAAATATAGAATTGAGTACATGAGCAAAATAGCATTTTAGATGTTTTTATTCATTTTGTAAAGAACTCATATTTTTACAAGGCTTCATTTGATTTCACAATCAAAATAGTATTACAACATTACATGAAATGCATTTTCTTTTCAACTAAAAAATAGCATTGAAATCAAAGATCCACACAAGCCGTGGATATAACTATAACTATGACAACACATTTCTAACAGCACATTGCACTACTGAAGATGCGAAAAGAAAACACATAAGTTGCAACATAGTCATCATTGCCTGATTATCGACGCTTGATGTTGAATGGTGCACCTCATCTCGAGCTTCGTCGACCTGTAAGAGAAAAGAGGGGTGTCAGTGGCTCCGACTATGATGTAACTTATATGATGCACCTACAATAGTACAACATACTATTAGCAATGCATTGAAACAATCAAATCCTATCAAGTGCAGTATGAAAGAAGTAAGCTAAAGGAGAAGTAGCAACATCATAATCATCATGTTCCATTTTTATGCTAACGTTGTTTGCTTCCTTGTGCAGGTATAGGTAAAGTCATGAAGCTGAACATTATTCAAAGACCAAGCATGTGGAGTAAAACGGGCTCCCACAAGGGTAGAGCCCGACATGCTGCCCTATTCATCAAATGGGCTGAATTTAAAGGATACTTCATTATATACATCGAATGAAATGAAATAAAACTGAAGAGTAAAACAGAGAATCCACAAGTAATGAAACCAACTGTGCATTCATAACGATCAGGATTTTTTTTTTCTGAAGGCTACAGGTGAACAGTGAGCTTAGTTCACTTAAAGAATTTAACTGAGTATATCTACATCAAAAATTGTTGAATAACTACATCTTCCATGTTGATTGTAATCATATGTCATGTGAGTTTCAATTCATCAATTCTCTTTCAGATAATGAACAGGCCTACATATACCTTAATGTTTTGTTCTAATTTTCATCATCAAAGAGGACAGATCTTAAGAGCAGTTTTGTACAGTGAAATATAAAAATGCATGAAGAGTACCATGTTGCTCAAGAATACAAACATAGACAGTGCATTTGAGTGTTGAATGAATTTATGGTTCCAGTTGACTGATTAAGTAAATACTGCATCATGAATAAGTAATAACAAGGAGATCATTCCAAAATAATAATGGAGTAAGTATTTTCTTTCTAGAATGATTCTGAGTTACTAGTTATACATATAAATCGGTGAGCAGGGGAGGTTTGTACTAATGTAATTTTTCAATCCAAAAGCAAACGTAAAACCTCTATAGAATTCAAATGTAGAAAGTGAAAGCTGCTATGTTAGAGTTCAGGGAGGTTAAAAGGGACACTGCTGTTTATATACACAATATGCATGAGGAATTATAAGTATTAATCTAGTGATCTTTTCAGATTTCTAAAGGAGTAAACAGTTTATTTCCAAAAAAGTTTTTGAAGTTATCAGTTATGCATATGAACTGGTAAATAGAGGTGATTCATAGTAATGTAATATTTCATTACAAAAATTTCTACAGAGTTCAAAAGCAAAGGATAGGTATTGCTTCGTTAAAATTGAGTGAAAATCAAAGGACACTGATATATGTGCAGAATACGAGCATGAAAATTCCCCTCTTCGCAATGAACTTATACAGAAGCATTTTCAAGGTGTCTTAACTATCAAAGAGAGTTACAGAAAATGCCAGAATGGAGTACCTAGTAATATGAGCCAAAGAATATAGACAAGCACACAGATTCTTGTTGTTCCCATCATGTTCTTTTATTTTTCTGAAGGTATATTAAAGCAAGCAACAGTGATGCAACGAGTTGTTTTTCTTGGGATGAACAGAATGCTAAGGAGGTTTAAAGTAAAGACAAATATTCAAGGTCTTTTTACAAAGGTGAAAGTAAAACATCACTGGTTATTTGAGTCAAAGCCTTAGGAACAAATACAAGCAAATATACAGTTTTATCACCATTTTCAAGCAAATATGGGAGGTCAAGTTCTGTCAGAAAGTAAGAGTGCATGCTTTTAGCTTTGAGAATTTTCAATACTCATGATATTGTTTTATTCTAGAAGTTGAAAATAAGTCATTGTTTATTTTAGCTCGAGTCCATGAGGAAATGACAAACAGAGTAATGAAAGATACAGAAATGAGCATCTTTCCTTCGAATATCAAATGCCAATATGGAGGTTTTTTGTTGCAGCTAATGATGTAAATGCACATTTTTTGTTAACTCCTACAGGTGTTTTCAATTCTGGGGGTAAACAATGATGAACAACAGTTTCTTCATATTTTCAATTGCTTTCAAAATACAGGAAATGTATTAATCTTGACGACCCATGTGAGGGTTTACCCAAAACAGCAGTAAATTACAAAATGTGAGGTTTTTTGTGCTAGGTCGAGCTTTAGAAGAGAGGAAAATGCATTTTTCTTTAATAATTCCAAAGACCTATTTTCAGTTTAGCATCAAAATACAGGAAAATGGAGTTTCCCTTAAGGATATCAAGTACCCATTTTCAGGGTTAGTTTCAAAGTGCAGATAAATCAATTACAAAGATAACCCATGTGAAATCTGGAATAAATAGCAAGAATATAAAGAAAATGCAAGTTCCCAGAATTGTGTCGAAATACAGAGGGAAGAAAATGCAGATTTATTGAAGTTTCTTTGATACCCATATGCAGAGATGTTATCAATTTGACATAATAATAGTTTTTTTGTTCTGGGTCAAGCCCAAAAGTCAAGAAAATGTCTCCTACAGTGCGCCTTCGGCACGACCTGAGTATAGCTAGAAATTCACACGTAAAGTTTCTTTAGTTTCTGAAGAATGAGTATCTAGCGGTGGCTCACCAGTCCAGATATGTAGAGAAAGCTTTTCAGCTACAGCCAGGAGCTTCACAAAGTGTCCATAAAGCAAGAGTCGAGCTCACATAACAGCAAACAAAAGTCATAGAAATGCAGAATAAAGATATTAGAATATGCATAGCCACGGCTTTAGAGCCTGAATATTTTTAAGTAAGGAGCCATAAAGGTTATTAAATCATCAAATAAAGCTTACCTTTGCACAGTAAAGGAAAACAAGAGTACAAGTCGAGCTTTCATGGAGCGAACTGCAGAGTTCGAGCTTGAGCTCAAGCTCGATGTGGCCAAAGGAGGGCAGGTACAAGGAAAGGTCAGAAGAGAAAACATGACAGTCTGCGGCCTTAGTGGCCTACTTTTATTCAATAATGAAGTGAAATCCATGATACAGATGGCATGAATCTTACCCACTGGAGTCTCAGATCTCTAGAGTGCGTGGAATGGTTCTTCTAAGCATTCGAGCTTGAGTTTGACAGAGTCATGGTGGTGGCATAGCTCTTTCTTGCAAGTAGAGAGTGTGAAAGTGAGTGATCATTAGGGTTTGACCTTGTTTTGATTGAACCCTAATTCAATCCATCATCATCCAGAATGTTCATTTAAGGCACGTGGAGGATATCAAAGGGAGGTCGAAACTATAATTTATGCCTTATGTCTTTATTAAGGTCTGAGTTCAAAGCTTATGTGAGTGGGGCCGAATCTTCTTTGCTAGGTCAAAGTTTAAGTCTTTTGGACTTTTCTTTCCTTAGTGTTTTGAGGGGTTTGAATATTGAATATTTGAATATGGGTTTATGCCCTAGGTTGTTATTTTAAGTATGGGGGAATTATGAATACCCTATGCCAAGGGTCAATATTTCTTTAGGGTTTTTATTTTTGATTGATTTTGAAGAAATCAATTATGGAGTTGATGGGAATATGATATTATGTAAATGTATTTTTATGATTTTTGAGAAAATCAGAATGTTGTAATGGAGAAATAAGGAGATTTTCTTTTTGCAAAAGATTTCCAATCTTTAGGTTGCAAAAATAGGAAAATTTTAAAAAATTGAATCTTGTAAAGCATAAGCATAAAAGCGATATTCTATAAATTGCTTTATGTTTTCTTGCTATTTTTAGTAGATCTTTGATTGACTTTTCCTCTTGGTCAGATTTGAGACTTGTCTTGGAGAGATAAGATGTTTTTTGAGCTTTTAAAGCAAGATTAGCCTATTTTTAGAGGCTTGATAGTGTAATCATAAAAGCATTGTGCTTTTTTCTACTTTTAAGCAGTTTTTGAGTTTGTTTGAAGCTTTTTTCCTTGAGCTTTTTTCTGAGCTCAAATTAGGGTTTCCATGAGAGTTCTTTTGATAGACTTAGTCTTTCAACTCTCCATTGTTAGTAGTTCAGATTAGAGTTCCTGCTCTTATGCATTTTTGAGCTTGTGAACATTGTACTCAGTTTTGACAGATTGACACTCTTTCAGTTCCAATAATACAACAGAGTTCTTCTTTCCACTTTCTTGTCTCAAGACTGGTAACAACAGTTTGATATTTTCTGTATTCAAGTTTGAAACCTTAATGTCCTGTATTTATGAGCTCTTCTGCACAAGTTTTCATGTTTTCAGGTTATATGTTGTATTCGAAGTTCTGAATCTTCATATGAATTAATGATGAAATCATGTATTGGTGAGATTGTAGGAATCATTGTAGTGAAGGGATTGTTATGAGTGGCAGATTTCAATCTTCTGTCAGAGGTTTAATCAATCATCAGTTAGATTCAGATTTATTTTCAGTTCATCTTTTATCCCTTTTCCCCTAGAATTTTAGAATAGGATTTATCATTCGGAGAACTAGCTCACTCTGGAGATTCCTCTTTTGTGCAGATCACCCACATCTGAGAGAGGTTTCCATGTTTCAGTAGTTTTCTGAATATTGTATTCAGGAGGGTGCAAAACTATTGATAACAGTAACCTCCATACATTCATACAATTGTTTCAAACCTCGATGAATCCCTTGCTCAAGTGTGTTTGAGTATGATGATTTTTCTCCTTTTAACATATAATATCTATAAGGTTGAATAAATAAGTCAAGTAAGAATATTTTTGTTAGATTAAGGGAAAAATATTTTATTTTAAATTGTGGCTTAAGGATGTTTCCTCTTATGCCTTATAGACTCTTGAGTGTCTACATAATTGATAACTAAAGAATTGAGATTTTCATATAACATTTTGTGGTAGGCCCGTAGATCGAAATGTGTTTAAATTGTGTTGTTAGAAATATTTTCCTTTAGGAACCCATTTTTGGTGTTCATATACTAGAATTAAATTAGTAATTATATTGTTCTAAGTTAGGTATTAATCTTTGCTACCATTCACTTCCTATGATGGAGGAAGTATCAATCCTTGTTAAGTTAGGTTATCTAAATTGAAGAATTCCTTGTTAGATATGTACTCTCTAACCCTAAAATTGGGTAACGTATCTTATGCTTGTGATACTTCCAAGAAGAATTCCATTGCTAGAGGGGGAGGATGTGAGGCCCATCATCATTTGGACACAACCCCCATATTTTGTTTTAGTTGCATGACTAGATTTTTATATACTCTTAACTTTTACTCTATATTTTGATGATAGTTAATTATAAACATTGGGCTTAATTGTTAATATTATTATTAGATTCGTTACTTTTTGAATCATAATTCTATAAGTATGTTAGTTGACCAAACTTATATTTTGAATCTTATGAAATTTGAAACAACATACTCAAAATAAAATGTGGTATCGTCTCAATCCAAAGTGAATTATTGAGTTACCATTCAATGTGATGCATATATGATATTGTTGTGATTAAAAGAAAATATTTGAATTACTATGAAAGCGATTATGAACATCGCGGATTAATGTTGTAGAAGAAAAAGTGATATTGTTTTGAATTGTAACATATTTCTTATATTTTAGAAGGGAAAATGTGAACAATCAATATGCTTATATGTAGATTAAATGATTTAATTGCATTGTCGGTTGGACTAATATTTACATGGAGTGTGTGGGTTAACCTTCCATAGCCATGGGAATTGGAGGCAACCAAAAAGACCCTTGTGTTTACCATGTAAAGCATGACTTAGCCCGTATAGAGGGGCTAGAGTCTTATGTTGTGTAAAATTTTATCTGCCTTGTGACATGCATGTTGGGTGTTGTAGGCACTAAAAAATTTCCTGAATGATGTCATACACTCAAATTAGGTATACTAGCACAGTTTCATCCTCAAACCCATCCTCTTTTCGCTTAATTAATTAAATTATCCTAGCTAATTAATTAATAACATCATTTTCATCTATTAACCTAATTAATCTAATCGGTTAATTCACCCCCATTCATGCTAACATTTCATCTTATTAAATTATATAAATTAAATTATTTAATTTAATCCCTAAGTCCTCTTATTTAATTAAATAACCCTAAGTTATTTAATTAAATGTCATTTCACTTTCCCCTTTCATTAAATCACTTTATTTAGTGAGAATCTTATAATTCCCCTAATTGTATAATTAAACCTTTGTTTAATTATCAATTACTAATTAATCTAATTCCCCCCACTTGCAAGGGAATATCCCAAGGGAATATTCCTCTTTGCACATTCCTCCAAAAGGAATATTCCTATGGAATATTCCTTCCCCTTTTGCACAATTAAAATTTATTTTAATTTGCTAAATGACTATTTTCCTTCACCCATGAGAATATTCCAAAAAATATTCTCTCTCTTCACTCATTTGAAAAAGGAGAATATTCCTTTTCTAAGAAACTTACTCGACCTCTTGTGCATGTTAACTTGTGACCTCTTGGGCAAGTTGGAAGTGTGCTTGTTTGGACAATGGGGAACCCTTGATTAAATATCATCATTGATTCTCATCCATTGATGAGAATCCATGATCCATGCCTCCAAATTCTTCCATCCTTGACCGTTGATTAGATTTTTGATCTCAACCATTCATTTCTCATTTGTTCTCCTATAAATAGGTCACTATTTGGAGACAAATGGATCCATCTTTTTTCAGACCAAACTCATGTTGTTGAAATCAATCACATTCACACTCACTTTTAACATTTTCTTAATATCATTTTAGCTTAAATACTGGCATTAATTACCTTAGCTTTCATTAATGGCTTCCATGGTAACATGATGCATACATTTAGTTTGTTTATTAATTAGGGTTTGAATCTTTTAGCTTAGAATCCATTTAGATTAGCTTTGCACTCATATATCTAGATCATTTTAGCATAAAATCATGATAAATTAGCTTACATCATGCTCATTTAGATTAAAATAATGTTTTCATACACATCTATCAATGGTTTCATCAGTTCTCTTCAATAAAACTGATTGAAACAAGATTATTATCCCTAGGCTTGGGAAAGGGTCATCGTTCCACATCAACGCGACACCACTCCCCCAATAGGATAAGTTTCAAATGGATTAGAGGCGGTGTTTTGAAGCTTTTGTAGTTTAGTATGCTTGGTTTTAATGGATGCTTGGTTTAATTTGCATTTGATTGATCATGTTGAGATTGATGTTAGTGGCTTAATTATGCTTTGATTCTTCATGGATCAAGCATAATCATCCCATACTAATATGTCGGTCACATTCTAGCACTAGAAGGAGGGCATAACCGATCAAATTTAATCAATTTCTATCTCAAATTCTATTTTTTCTAATTCTTGCACGATACAACAATGCTCCAAAAAATTTTAGTGACACCTTTCTTGGGTGTCGCCATACAGTGATGCTATTGTCATCATAAACAACACTTAATTAATGCCCTGGCACTAATTAAAATAAATAGCGACATTGAATACTTTTAGAGGTATCAAAGATTTGCAAATAGCAACACTCCCAAATAGTGACACTATTGTCCTCACTAGATTTCTATAGAGCGATGATACAATTCACCAAAGTGATGCTACAATTCATCAGAGTGATGCTATTGTGAAAAACGATGCCCTACTCTAGTAAGCAAAACTATGATCAATTCCAGTATGTTCCTTGATTTTTTTACTTCCTCAAATCACTAACATGCCTCTAACATTGTTCTAGTTTTTAGGCTAACTAGGTTTTGCAGGTTGGACAATAAAAGTTGAAGTGAAGAAGCATTTTTATATTTCCATCTTATAATTGTAACAAGTGTTTCAACACTTTTGGGGAAATTATAAACCATTCATCATGATTTTCATTTTATGCTTTAGGACCACACTAGCTTTGAATTTGGTTTTAAAATAAATGCTCAAATTAGATAAAATTGAACCCTCATCTCATCTTACTTTGGGTTTAAAATTGAACAATACAAATTAACACTTCGTTTAGTGCATAAAATGAATTTACCTTACTTTGAGGATTAAAATTAACAAGTTTTTGCTATGTTTTGTGATTTATATTTGTGTCATTGAATGCATATGTAGTTCTCTCGCACCACTCGGCGATCTTGAGAATGAAAAGAATTTTCTTGAAATTTAGTATAATCATCCACATATCTCAATTTGGATTAAAATGAACCCCATGCTAGTGTAGGGAAAATGTGTTGTTTATGTTCTCTCCTTGCTTGATGCGATTGGGGAGATTGAACTAAAAATGTACTTCCTTGCTTTTGTTTATCTTTAGATAGCTTTCCTCCCTGCTTTGAAAGGAGGGAATGACCCATGTGGAAAAAAGCTAAATCCAAGCTCTTTCAAGCCACTATATAAATAATGTGCTTATGATGAAAGTCACAAAAAATAGGTGCAAATGTGTCATACCGACAAGTGTCACCCTTAGTATCCATGTGATACGTTAAAATATCTTCTTAGGGAGAGACTTGGAGACCTCCTGATTGACCATAATCTTGAGCTAATCTTGCCACGTGTATGGCCACCTTGTACAAAAGCCCTTATTACAAACCAATTGTTTAGAAGCAAAAAAACCTTATGCTTGTTGGTGCAGGAATGGTCATTCTGAAGCCACCTCACATTTTACTATTCAATTATCAAAACAGGAAAATCCTTAGGATCTTTGGATCTTCAAGATTTGAGATTTGGTAGTCTCAAGAAGTGTGTGCCATGGAGGGGAGCTAGTGTCACCAAATCTCTATCTATTCGTATTGTCTTAGTGTTTGGAGAAATCCAAGTGGGCATTCAACAAGTAGTATCTTCTGGACCTAAGGTTGTAAATGCTTGTGAGTCAGTTTAATACTTTCAACAAACCCATCTTGTGTATTTTCTGCAGAACAAACCACTATCCCTTTTGACCAAATAGCATGGTAAGATTTGATGGAAATGTTATCTTGAAAATAACCACTATGAGGGGAACTGAAGCCAATAGGAAGAGAGAACATATCTATTCTACCATGTAACTACTCAAAAACCTAGCAATATCTAATAGCGTTGTGGCTTCAATTCCTTGGTGACTCAAGTGAAACACTATCTTCCCCATGATTGTTTTTTGATGGACATAGTTACCATTCACAAGCTTGAATTCTACTCAATTCTTAATCCATGTGTTTGAATAGAATATGGACCTTGCTCTACATTTGAATTCATGAAGGCAATGAAATGTGTATACCTTTCCACTTACTAACCATCTCAAAGAAACTTACTTGATGTGGTTGCAACACTGCAACAATTAAAAGTTCATGACTATGCAAAGCATGCTGAGTCCCATGTGGGCCTAGCTAAAAAAAAAATCATTTTCAAACAAGTTTTACCTTGAATTATCTTGACATAGCTTTTGAATGCTTCTAAAGTAAAAAATTGAAGTGGATTATCATTAAAACTGGCTTTCAAGCATTTTTGCAGAATGGTCAAAATTGGTCAAGTTGGCTCTGGAATCGCCCTGGGAAATCAGTCAAACGACCTCCTAGTGCCATGAAAAATTATAGGCATGTATAAAATTGACCTGAGAATGGAGTGCAACAAATGAATCAACAAAACATGTCACGAAGTGAAATATATTCACTATCAAATTTGCTCAGTCAGACTTTTCTGCAACTATGCCTGTTCAGAACCAATTAAAACTCATCAAATCACCAATTTGAAAAAATATCAAATCAAATTCTGAGAGGTTTCCATTGGAAACATGATCTCATTTAGGCACACTGAGTACATGTGCAAGAGGACTTTTTCTCAATCATCAATCTTCACGAGATATTAGGGGTCAAATTTTACCACCTTGAAACACTGTCAGAAATGTAGATGTAAAACTGAACAAATTGAATTTTCTTTTGATCTTGAAAAAATAGTAAATTAGATCATGAAGCTCTGAAACTGGACCAGGGAGCATATGAAGGTAGGGAGAATGGAGAACATCAATCCTTTCATGATGAAAATCAACGAGTTGCAAAATACAAGCTCATGGTCATCTGTTGTTTCAAATTCATCAAAACAACTTTCGGAACTTGCATCAACATGCACACTTTCATACTCATCATACATTGCATCATTACAATCAAATGGCTACTTGTCTTCATCCACATTATCATCATGTTGATCAACTGGTTCATAATTGAAAGGAAGATCAAAAACACATGCATTATACCTTGCATAGTGAAGATTATCATCACTATCAAAATCAATAGGGGCAACACACAACAACTGAGAGTTATTCACATGTGCACATTTCTGATATTCAGTGGTCAACAGATTTGAAATTTGTTTGTTGCTTAATAGATCATTGCTCTGATCCATTTTTTCAACCACTTCCTCTTCTTGACCTTCACTATAATTGAATGCATTATCAAATTGTAAATCAGGACATGTTATGATGTCATCATCATCAAAATCTAAAAACTCAATGGGTTGATCATAAATAGGATTTCCCCAATCATAGGAGATTGAATTGCCAACAAACTTGTCAAAAACATGGTCACAATATGTCACAGAGAACAGGTTGTCCATTTTCTCATTCTTGATTACTTCTGGGTTGTCATAACAACAACCCACATCTTTTTGCATCTCAGTATTGAATTGAGTTTCATCATTGAGTTTGTCATTTACATCCTCTTGAGGATAGACGCAAACATTATGTTGGAAAAATGAAGAAGAACATCTCATTTTGTTTCTTTTTGTTGTCATTGATGTCACCATGATATATGAGTTGCAACTACAAGATCAAGACTAAAGTTACTCTGGTATTATAGTCTGGTATCGGAACCGGTATTTTGCTTACATCCTCCATTATTGTGGTCCGCATTTGTTCTTCGGTGATCACTGTTTCTTGCAGCTTTGGGAAATGGCTTACAGGTGTCGGAAGCATGTTCATACAAGATCTCATGTATCCAGTTGTTCGTATGATGTCACATTTGTGTTTTGTATTTATGTTTTTCAGTCCATCTCTGGCCGACTTGATGGATGTATTATGGAAATTAACTTTTTGCTATGCGAACATATGTGCGACCTATTTTAGGTTTGTGTTGACTTGTTGAAGCATGTGGGTTATCTTTTTCATAGCTTGAGGTCGACATATTGATTAGGCCAACCTAATTGATGCTTGCAAATAGATTAGGTATATATAAAGGATAGTTTTTGGAGAAGTGAAGCAATGATGTGAAGTAGTACGAACATGATGAAGTGTGTCAAGTCTATTTATTAAGCCTTATTTGGAATTGAATCTGCACTCATTAGGTGTACTCTGTCAATTCATTTTCTAGCTGGAAGCCATTCAATCGTTGTAATTTTGTAGGTAGTGAGCCTTTGTTTCTGGACAGTGAGTCCTGGCAGTGAGCCACCCATTTTGTAATATTTTATAACCAGTTATACTATATTGTGAGCTAACACTCACCATGGTTTTTCCCATTTCAGGTTTTCCATGTAAAAATTCTGGTGTTCATGTGTCTTGTGTTTCCATGCTATGTTAATGCTCTTATTTATCTTTTTTATTGTATGCATTGGAATAGTTGGACTGCATCTGATCAGAAAATTTAAGAAGATACTGATTCACCCCCCTTCTCAGTATCTTGGACTTTCAACAATTGGTATCAGAGCTCGGTTCCTCTGGTTAATCCTAATAGCTTGAGGGAGATCCTGAAGATGGAAGAAATGGATGATAAAGGAGAGCTTCAGACTTCTCTTGAGGATCTTTATAAAGTTGAAAGAGAAAATAGAGATACGAAAGAGAATCTTGAAGAAGTGAATGAATGTGTCCAAAAAATTAAGGAGCAATTGAAAAAGTTCAAAGAAAGGAATAAGGAAGTGACTAATCAGTTGAAGAAGGAAAATGAAGAGATTTCCGGTCTGAAAGTGCAAGTGGAAGATAAGAAAAGAATACAAGAATGTCTGAACAAATTGGTACAAAGCAAGTCTAAAGATTGCACTAAGCTTGAACAAGAAAAAGTGGATCTGGAGAAGGTGAAACTCTATGAAAACAAATTCAAATCTAGCTCAGATAGGCTTGATGAATTGATTATAGGAAAAAAACCAAGTAAAGATAAAGGTGGTCTGGGAAATGATACCGGTGAAAGTTCTAAGACTGTGAACAATCAGAAGATTTTGAATAAAGGAAAGCAGAAAGAAAATTCAAGGAACTTAACTAGGAGACCTCCGATGAGAGCCTAATGCAAAAAGGTACCCTTCTTTTAATGGAAATTTTTTTTCATGCAACAAATTTGGTCACAAGGCAACTAAATTTAGAAGTAGGATGAATCAATTCCCTGGTCCTTTTTCTGGTCAATGTTTTGCATGCAAAAGATTAGACATAGGGAAAGTGAATGCAAAACTTTGATGATGAATCAGTTTAATGGAAGAGTGAACCAATCCTTTAATGGCTACTGTTATTCTTGCAACAAGTATGAACATAAAGCTAATCAGTGCAGAACAAGAGTCAGCAAAAGTCAATCTAATCAAAAAAATATTGTCTGCTTATGACTCTATGATGCAGCTGACTATGATCTTGGGCTCTTTTGACTGGCTTAAGGTCTGGAGGAAGAACCTCATCCTAAAAATTAATTGCTTTTGGTGGACAGTTATTCATGGTAAGATCCTCACAATTGAAAACCTTAAGAAAAGAGGTTGGTACCTTGTCAATAGATGTAGCCTTTGTAATGAAGAAGAGGAAGATATCATACATCTATTTTTTCAATGTTCTTATGCCCAAGAAGTCTGGGGTTTTTTCCTTAACACTCTGAAGGTGGAGTGGGTTTTCCCTGCTAATGTACAATTGTTTGTGGAAGGATGGATCTTTTTCCCTTATTCCCACAATATAATTTGTGATTTGTGGGGATAAGTTCCCCCATTTTTGGCTTGGGGTTTGTGGAAGGAGAGGAATAATAGAGTGTTTAGAGATGATAAGAAGGAGCACAATATGGATTCCCACGAACCCAAGATGGGTGAAATGCAACTTTGATGGTTGCTTGAAGGGGAATCCTAGATGGGCTATAGCTGGTGGTGTGATAAGAGATGATAAGGGAGCCTATCTGATTGGATACAACAAAGGTTTAGGAATAATTATGAATAACTTCGCTAAGGCTTCGGCTGTTTTTATAGGAGCCATACTTCTCAGGGAAAGGGGATACAATAAGGCTATTGTGGAAGGAGACTCTAAGCTAATTAATGACTATCTCAACAGTAAGGAAAATATTCCATGGGAAATTAAAGATATGTTGGAAGATTGTAAAAGCATTTTGCAAGAGATTCAATGTGTTAAAATTTTCCACTCATTAAGGGAAGGAGATAGGGTGGTGGATGCAATGGCCAACCTTGGTGTTAATGAAGAAACTTTAATAAATTGGGACTTCAATTATTTTCCTAATCAAATTAAGGAAGTCCTAGCGAAAGACAAACATGGGGAGAAATACTCAAATAAAGGTCTATGAGGAGGGACTGCTTAATTATTAAAATGAGTGGAGGGATGAGAAGAATAATGAGGACATGGACCACATCGATGAAAGATGGCATGCTGAGTAGAAGGTGTTGTAGGAATATTTTAAAAATATTGCTAAATCTCAATAAACAGATTTGCAATCGTGGGAATGGACAATTGAATGACAAGGATGAGTATCGGGAAAGGAAAAATTTAAATCGGGACATAAATGGTATGTGGTGTAATTGGTGGATTGATCTCTGATGTGACATATGGAGATGCATTGACAATAATAAAAAAGGTGGAATCAAACAAATACTATCATTGCTAAAAAGGGAGGGGAAGCTGTTGCAAGCAATAATGATTATCGGTGAAAAGGTGGCAATCGTGGAGTGAATTCGTTTATGAATTATAGAAAAAACCCAAAGTTGTTTATTTCCCAAATGAATAATCATAGAGTTTCCATTAGAACAGAGTGTGTGGAGTTACTGGTTGCGAGTGTTGAGGATGCAAAAGGTAATAGGAGTGATTTCCTTCTCGTCCCCAAAAGCTACGATAGCTCTGATAATAATATGGGAGGCCCTAGAAAGTGCACCAAGCCACACAAATTTGACTTGCTTCGCAACAATGAGGAGATCTGGAGTCTTTTCGAATAGGCGAGTTTCACTCAATATTTTGTTGCTATGGAGGGCTATAATGAGAGACTTAGCCACAAGTTTGCTAATGCTTGGAGAGATGGAGAAGTTACTCTGGGAGGGCTTCAGTTTAAGGTGGATGCTAAGCTAATTGCAGAAGTGATGGGTTTGGCATATGAAGGCATGAAGGTTGCAAAGGTTAGCAATGGTAAGTATCAAGATTATTTTGAAAAGATTTTTGAAGGAAAAGAAAAACCAGAAAGATTTCAAAATGGGTATTCTAGGGTTAAGTTTCCACCTCCATATCACAATGTATGCTTTATAGTAATGAAATATTTTACTCTAGAAGGTCGATACCAGTTAGTTCATGGTTATCACTTCCCCATTCTCAACCACATTAGGCATAAGGAAAAAATTAACTTGCCTTTCTTCTTGTTTTCCTCCCTAAGCTAGAGTCTTACTCATGGAGCCAATTCACCTTTACATCAGGGCCTCATAAGAGCCATTTGTAAATTTGTGATTTCTAGGACCCCACAGAAAAATATGGTTCTAAACATTATTGAAAACCCCAAACCTCGGTGAAAATTGAGCTTCTTGAAGACCACCCCTCCCCAACGCCTAAAAATTTTAGCAAGAAATCCCAAAGCCCTAAGAATTCCAATAAGAAAGCCCAAAGCCCTGATACTGCCATGTGGATGGATTTACTTCTAGTCACTCCTGAAAAAAGAAAAGATATCTCGATGGAGCTGGGAACTAAAAAAAGGAGGAGATTGATATTGAGTGAATTGGGAGAAGAGGTGGACACTATAACTATTCCTGATGATAATGAGAAGGAAGGTTTAAACTAGTGTGGTAGAAGGTCAAAAATATTGGCTATGGCAGCATCAAAAGGACATGAGAAGAAGAAAAATGAACAAAGCTCGATGGAAAAAGGAACCCAAAGCCCTCCAAAAAGTGTTGAGAAAAAAGAAGAAGAGGAAAATGATTCCTAAACTGGAGAAATTCCAGCAGTCTCGGTGGAGACTCGACTGAAGAAGAGGAATCAAAGGCTAATAGCGAGGAAGGTAAGGGTGATGAGGAAAGCGAGGAGTTGCAACATGAGATTGTTCAGGACGAGGAGGAAGCAAATGTAATGGAAAATAAAGATGGGGTCGAGAATGCTAGCAAAGAGGAAATTAAAACTGAGGAGGATGAGAATGGGAGATTTAAAAGACTGGAGCAGAAGATACTTGAGAAGGCGAGGGACAACAAACTCCAAGCCCTGGAAAATCTGATTATTGGAATAATAGAGGAAAGATTGAAGGCTCTGGAGAAAGGTATGCAAGTAAAAGGAAATGTCCACAGAATTCAAACCCTTGAAGAAGCAGTTAAGAATGTGTGCATGGTTGTTGATGCTGTGATGAAGAAAGCAGTTATGGCTACCGTCTCAGGGATGGGAAAAATCAAAAAACAACAAAAGAAGAAAGCAGTGGGTGATGGTGAGGACTTAGCTAGTAAGATGGAGCTGAAGGCAACTGTGCACGACAGTGTTGAAGATCTGGTCAAAGCTTGGAAGTTGATTGAGGATGCATAGCCTGGTTGCTTTGTTGTACTAGTTTCTTTTATTTTTTGATGCTTATTTCTACTATGTTTAATAGGATTGTTGCTACTAGTTATGGCTGTGGGTGCCTGAACTTAAATTTCTATAATTTTGTGTATATTTTAAGTAGGAACATTATGATTGATGTTAATAAGTATTGTAGATGGATAGGGAAGGGTGCTACTAATGATAGTTTTTTGGTTTTTTGATTCGTATGATAGAACTAATATGTTTGATAGAAAAGGGATTGGTTAAGCATTTTGGTTGGGGGAATGGGAAGTTTGGTGGGCTTCCTATTTTTGTTGTTTCTCACCACCTGTTGTTCTTTTCATGATGTACTTTCTATTCGGGTTGAAGCCCTTTTCCCTGCTTAATTAATCAAAAACAAACCAAGACATGTTTCAAGAGTTTGCAGAAGCATGATGAGTAAGGAGACCAATCTGGTAGAAAATAATGAATATGTGAATAAGATTGACAAAGATGAGATTAAGAAAGAGCTGAACAAGATCTAGAAAAAGAAAGAAGAACCAGAGACTACTGATGAGTATGTGCCCTCATTTGGTATAGACGATTTATTCGATAATTAGACCTAGCAAGGTCGAAGGGGGAGCATTATCAAAAAACCATAAGAACTCCCTAGATAAATATCATGTCAGAGGCTAGAACAAGGTTGAAATGTGAAGAATGAATTATCAGAGGCTTTGGAAAAGGAACCAGAAGAAAATATATCGACATGATGATTTACAAACTGAATTAGGGTTTTCTGTGGTAAGCAAATGTTTTTAGCAGCTTTTTAAAATCTGTCACATTTAATGTGGATTAAGGCAAATTGATACATTATAAAGAAATGTTTAAGGTATTTTGATCATTCAAGCATTTGGAAGAATTGAATAACTTTTGGAGCATTCTTGAAGAGATTTGGAGTGCGAGCAATGCAAACCCTAGTTTCAAATTCTGCATGGAGAAAAAGGTATTTTAATCTTCTATGCAGTTGTGTTCAGTGTTTTTGAGTTGTTTGAATTTGAGATTGGAAGTATGGCTACTCCAATGGTAGTTAAAGTGTCAGAAAGGCTGATACCCTCTTACAGAAAGTACTCTTCGAAAGTTTTCAAAGATGATCCCATGGGCGCATTTTCGTCAATTCCACATGGTGTAATGCTAACCGAGGATACTAGGATGATGATTCCGATAAAATTTGAAGAATAAAATCATACAAAGCTAATTGACATCTGGCGAGATGAGCTTACTGGCGATGAATTCAGGGTAAGTATTTGAATGTGGTTGATAAAAGGTTGGATGTCTGGAACAATTTCCCTAATTTCAGCTGTGATGACAAATTTGTGAAATCAGTTCTAAGCAGAATCCATGACAAATTTATGTGGACTGACCGGCCACATCTTCTAACAAAAGAAGTGATTAGGGTCGTTACTGGGTTATGGGACAAAGGTACAGTGCCCATACTGAAATCTATAAAGAATGAGGTTGTAGAAGAACTTATAGGAGCCAAATATGATAAAAGAGCTTTAGCAACGGAAACCATTACTAATCCAGCAGTGAAGTATGCATCTCTCATGATAGGTCACAAGATATATTTCACAAACAAAGAGAACTTTGTTTCAGCTACTGCTATCTACACTAGGTTTGATATGGTCGTGAACGGTGCTGATTATGACTTGTGCGAGCTGCTCTGGTTACAACCGTTCAAGAATGTGAAGTCATCAAAGGAAAGAAAGTATGAATTTAAATTTGGTTCTCTGATTTTGTGTTTACTATTTTATTTCATGAAAGGGCTCCCTGGAAAGAATGAAGAAGTATTTTGGAACCCATCCAGACGAGTGGGACTTCAATTTTTTTATCACATGCATAATCTTGGTAATTTGAATGCTCAAGAGGATTCCCTAACAACATTCTTTGATGTATTCAAAAGAAATATGAATGAAAGGGATAGAATTCCGAGAAAAATTGTGGAGAAATATAAGAATGACATCATATTTCATGTCTCCACTAATGAATGCATGATTGAGACATAGAACCTCAAACTATTTGGATTCAACCTCTTGGATATGAGATAACATAAGAAGAAGCTAAAGGTTATGTGAAAATATTGCTAAAGAATCCAAAGGACCCCAAAAAACCTCGAATTGGGACATATGTTGAAAAATATATGGAAATTCATATGGAACAGCAAAAGCCTAAGATTAGGAAGAAAGTGGAGAAAACACTTAAAGGTGTTGGTTTCACTGATGAGGAAATTTCTCTTAGAAGAGATAGGGGAGAGAAACTGAAAGCATAATCATTTGGCCCTAGGAGATCCAAAAGGAATACCCCTACAAAATCCTCCATAGTCCCTGCAGCAAAGAATGAAACTAGTACTATTGATAAGGGCAAAGGTCTTGTTTCCTTCGGACCTACCACAAGATCCGGGAAGAGGGAAGAGACCCCTTTGGTTGCCCCTACAAAGAGAGGAAAGAAAGAAAATACAATAAGAGAGAAGAATCTTAGTGTTACTGATGATTAGGATGAAGAAGAAGAAGATCTTGAAGCAAAGCTGGCAAGGAGAAAAAGAGGAGGCTTACCCTCTGGTGAAGGTGCATCTACAAAAGTTGTTGGTTCTAAAAGAGTACATATTGTTTCATCTTTTGAGGATGAAGAAGAGCATTATTTTGATATACATGTGCACACCAAGCCTAAACCAAAGAAGGCTAAGGTAGCTGGTGAGACCTCTGCGGACCAAAAAGATGAACAAGATATTTCGGTAAGTTCTGGCCCCCGATATAAACTTGATCCAACTCTTAACACCTTGCTAACTTTTGAGAATATGATTCAACCCACAACTAAACACTATGATAAAGATGGAGAAGAAGACAAGAAAACACTACTTTTAGTTGTTATTCAATACATTATTGTCTTAGAGGTAAAATGGGATAACATAAGGAAAGATGTTCCTGAAAGCATGTTGGATGATCTGATGAAAAGGAGATCTAAGGCCATTGTGTTTGAAGAAAAGATTAGAAATGCAACATATAATCATATTGGGTCTTCCTTAACCCCTGACAATCTGAAATCTCTAAAGAAGATTTGTGCTGAAATGTTTCAGATGAAGAGTAAAGTGAATATGTTGATGACAAGAAATAAGAAATTGGCAAAGGAAACAACAAAGGTAATCCGGGAGACAACATAAAAGTATGGTATGCTCAAAACTGATGATTCTGCTGCTGAAAATGCTACATAAAATGTTTCTCTGGATACAGGTAATGAAGACATTCCTGATAATTTTGATGTTGAAATTAATATTGGTGATGAAGTTAATGAGCAAAATGAAGGAGAAGTTGAGCCTGAGGCGCATAATGATGCTCCACTGAAGCATACTGAAGGAGAATAATGTAGTAATAGGCAAGGCAATGCTGAAGAGGATGGACAAGGAAATGAAGAAGAAGGTCAAGATAATCCTGAAGAAGAGCGAAATAAAGATGAAAAAGATGGAAATGAGGAAGAAGACAATAATGGAAAAGATAATGATAAAGATAAAGATGAAGATGAAGATGAAGACAAAAAGAAAAGGAAAAGGAAAAGAGAGAAAAAAAAAAGGTCATGGAATCCTTCAGGAAAAATGAAGAAAAAAATAGATTGTAAAATCACTCAAGTATCCTAGCGATTCGTCCTCTAGTGGTGATGTAATGAAAGGTTTGCTATCTAAGAAAATTAGATTTCAACTGATTATTCCCCAAGAACTTTTGAAATTCCCTATGATTGAGGGATTTGTTGATGTTGAAAAGATGTCTCCAATACATAAAGTTGTGTTGGGTGATGCATTGCAAGCATCCAAAAGAAAGGACATTCTTGAAACACATCAAAAGGGAACATAAATAATAGAAGATGCTCTAAAATATTTGCAGGAAGCTATACTCGATGCATCCATTGATACATCCCTTTCCCCTAATGAAAATCTGAGATTATTGTTAGAATCTTTCAAGGATTATTCCTCTATGCTTAACAAAAAGACAAGATAGGAGATAGAAGAAAATTTGGTAGAGAAAAGGCTGTTGGATTTACATGACAAATGTGTTCTTGCACATTCATGTGTCAATAAGTGTCTGGAATTGGTGAAGGTTTGTGAGTCAAAGGTAGATATTTTTCTCTCTTATTGCTTGAAGTGGTCAGCTGCCACTCAGAATATCAAGATTGTCATGGATTCAATTGAGTCTCAGTTGTCTACCATTTCCAGTGCTTATAGTGTATCTAAAGATAAAGATAGATCAATCTGGAAGGCCATCACTACACACAGAGAAAATTTCTTTGCCTTGCGGAAATAGAAAGAAGAAATTATCAAAAAATTCAGTCAAATAAGTGACATTGTAAGAATGGAATACACTCCGGTTGGAGAGGCTCTAGCTTGCTCTGGAAGGCTTGAGAAGATAAACCTGATTCTTGATACTCCAGACGGTGCTGAAGAAACTCTAATAGAGCTGGAATATTTGAACAAGATGTTGGCTGCAGCAAAGGATGGCTGGGAAAAAGGAAAAATAGTCTAGGAAGGTATTCTGAAGGAGCTTCAAGGCTCATCAACTTCCAATTGATATATAATTCTTTGTTTTATTTTCTTTAATGTTTTTCAGTTGTTCTTGGTACACCCTTTGTCCTTGATGTCAAAGGGGGAGTGAAGTGGTGAAATGTTGGTGTTAGGGGGAGAAGTACTATAAATAGAGAACTCTGTAAATATTATTTTTGGTTTTGGCACATGTTGCCATCAATGACAAAGGGGGAGATTGTTGGAAAAATGAAGAAGAACATCTCATTTTGTTACTTTTTTTTTTCATTGATGTCACCATGATATATGAGTTGCAACTGCAAGATCAAGACTAAAGTTACTCTGGTATTCTACTCTGGTATCTGAACTGGTATTTTTCTTACATCCTTTGGTATTGTGGTCCGCATATGTTCTCTGGTGATCACTGTTGCTTGCGGTTTTGGGAAATGGTTTGCAGGTGTCAAAAGCATGTTCATACAAGATCTCACATATCTAGTTCTTTGTATGGTGTCACATTCGTGTTTTGCAGTTATGTTTTTCGGTCCATCTCTGGCTGACTTGATGGATGTATTATGTAAATTAACTTTTTGCTACGTGGAAATATGTGCGACCTATTTTAGGTCTATGCCAACTTGTTGAAGTGTGTGGGTTATATTTTTCATAGCTTGAGGCTGACATATTGATTAGGCTGACCTAATTGATACTTGCAAAGAGATTGGGTATATATAACAGACAATTTTTAGAGAATTGAAGCAATGATGTGAAGTAGTGTGAACATGATGAAGTGTGTCAAGTCTATTTATTGAGCCTTATTTGGAACTGAATCTATACTCATTAGGTGTACTCTATCAGTTCATTTTCTAGCTGAAAGCCATTCAATCATTGTAATTCTATAGGTAGTGAGCCTTTGTTTCTAGACAGTGAGTCCTGGCGATGAGCCACCCATTTTGTAATATTTTATAACTAGTTATACTATATTGTGAGCTAACACTCACCATGGTTTTTCCCATTTTGGGTTTTCCACGTAAAAAAATTGGTGTTCATGTGTCTTGTGTTTCCATGCTCTATTAATGCTCTTATTTATCTTTGTTACTATATGCAATGCAATAGTTAGACTGCATCTAATCAAAATTTTTAAGAATATACTAATTTACCCCCCCCTCTCAGTATCTTGGATTTTCAACACATTTACACTGTCAAACTAAAAACCATCAATGGTTTCTTCATTACAACTACTTGTGATTGATCTTGCTAACTAAAATTCATTACATACTTTATCACTTCCAGCTGATAAATTGACATCCTCAAGAGCATTCCCTAAATCAACAAATTCCTTTGTCTCATCATGAAGACTTGCATCAAATCTACACTCAATACATGTAGAATTGACATGATCAATAGTACCACAACATTGTTGATTGCACATATCCTTTGCAAAAACAAAATCCAATTCATATCCCCTCATCATGTTCTTGGCTCAGAAAACTTAGAATCCCATTGTTCTTCACAACATCACACTCATTTCTTGAAGGGAAAATATCATCAACACAATTTGAACTGAGATGATCATTCAGGAAATTATCTGCATTATTGTAGCCTCCAATTGCTACTGAAAATATACTCTCTATTTTTCACATTTTTAGAGGAGATAGAAGAAACTTCAATTGTTTCATTTATCTCATCATGTCTTTCATCATTATGGCTGCAATTTTCAGCTGGGTAAATTTCTTTTGTAGGTTGTTCAAAGACAACTTCCTCATCACCTAATGATGCATCATTTTTGTCTTCTACCTTCTCAAGTATGCATTTGTTTGTATTTAGGACTGAAGACATCTAATCATTTGTATTCACACAACTGTTAATGTTATTGACATGTTTACCCACAATTGAAGACAACAAAATTTGCACATATTCATTCCTCACTTTCTCCAAATTGTCTAAAAATGTATAAGCCATCTACATACTCAATATTCTAAAATCCTTTAACAATGCACTAGATCCCTCCTCAAAAGCTTCAAAATACATATGAATGCAATCTGGAGTACTAGGTCTAAAATTTTCAGGGATTAGTTAAAGAGAAACAACAAATCTGTGACTAAAAGTAATGCTTGACTCTTCATCTTGTCTTTTAATCTGATTTAACCTTGTGACAAGGTTAGAAGGTTCTCTTGCAAATTATTTTCCAGAAGCATCCACTAGTTTATCCCAACAAGGAAAGGACTTCTCAGGAAAACCTAAGTACCAATCCCTAGCTCTTGCTTCAAGAGATCTAACAAAAAATATCATCCACATAGCCTGATACCCAAATGAGTGTTTCTCCATGAATCTAGAATTTTTTTTGACATGTGCATCTCCTTCACACACATTGCATCCATTAAATCTAGGCATCTTCTTACAAACTTGAGCTGGCATAATTTCAAATTTGTAATCAACCCATGACAAATCTAATTGATTATCCAACGAACCAAAAGAGTTAAAAAAAAGATGCATTAACTTGACAAGAAGATACAATATGATTGTCTCTTAACTGGGCTTGTAGAGACATCTGGTGCCTTTTTCTCATCTCTTTAATTCCTCTTTTGAACACAACTTTCCATTCCCAACTAAACCTAGGCTTGTTAACACTTGGATTCTTGTACTTTGGGGTGTCAAATGTTTGAGGATTATCAAACTTATGAAGCTTCTTGACAAGTTGTATCAAGGTGTCTAATGGTATGGCTATTTTATCTTAATGATCCATAGATATTTGAAAATTAGGGCTTAACTAATTATGCATAATCATAACCATGACCAAATGAAGGATTACTATGACAGTTGCTGACATGGTGATAACCTAGGCTTGAAACATATGATAATGCAAATGGATGGAAATCCCTAGGATATAAAAATGCATTCTAACGATCCACACTAGCAAATATTTGAGCACTAGACAAAATATTTCAATGGAACTGCAATTACATTTAATATGATAGATCCAACAAATAGGAGTGTGCAAACTCAATATTACTATCCTTTCCCTTTTTTAGTACTAATTCACTCAATAGGGAACCAATTTTTTTTCTTAAGACGTTCAAATATGGTTTTCACACACAATTTTCTTGAAAACCAAAAGTGAAGAATACCTGGAAATGTTGCAGGTGTTGCAAATTATTTTTCCTGACTGGAAATATAGTAGATCTGAAACTATATTCACCTCTTCATCAGGTTCTTTTGACAGAGTGACCACCTCTCTTCAGAGAGGATTGAACTTCAAACAACATGAAGCTCTTTCAAACATTAATCTCCTTCTGAGTTCCTTTCACCAGTAGAGCACCACAGATCATGAAACTTTCAGGTTCACTGGGAAAATTTATTTCTCCAGGTTTGAATTCCTTCAATATTTGAACAAAATTCAGAATAGAAAATAATTGACTCTATGCAAATGATATGACTCTGTAATTAAACAGTCTGCAACTAGAGATTCAAAATTTTCCCCGGCAGAGTCACCATTCTGTTGGTGTTCCAAATCGATCAGATCCAATGAATCCTATAGACTAGCCACTTTCTAATGCTCAGACTCAAAGTTGGATTTGGCCAACTTACAAGATTCAGTCAAAGAATGAAATCTCCTACACTCCTGGCTCTACAAGACAAGGGTGGTTCAACCTTTACAATTCCTAAAGACACAATTCAATTATAAACAAACATTTCTTTTTATAGAAGATAATTCCCAATTTAATTACACCAAAGAAAGTAATGACAACTTCAAATCTAGCTAAATTCTTGGTATATCAACACTAACTCAGCAATTGGGAAGCAGAATTCAACATTAAACCTCAACCAAACAACAAGGATTTAAAATGATTTTGAATTTATGAATTATTTATGAAATGCACTAAGTCGAATGAAAAATCAATGCCTAATTTTGGGCCATGGAGTCAAATGCATATTCATAAAAAAGAATTTCATCAATAAACAAATTTTAACTAGTGGATTCCAACTACTAATGCATTACACCAACAGATCCACTCCTGTTGTCAATCAAATTATTCTTATAGATCCAAACTGCACACTTGAAATCACAATTATCTGCTCAAAGTAATTTAACTACTTCTTTGAAATAGAACTATGAACACATAACACAATCTTAGGAAAATTGGGATGACAAATTCTCAATACTTTGTATTATTGAATTCATATGACTAAATGTGTACAAATCTGGAGACAATTTGATGACATTCATGATTCACTTGCACAAGCTAGCTAATATTTACTCATGAAATTAGCAATTTTAGCTTACAAGCTCAATTTATGACTCTGACTCAGCATTTCTCTATCTACCCAACCCATACAGAAATTCAAAACCCTTTACAATGAGAAGAAAATGAGAATAAAAAGAAACAAAAGAATCCCAAGAGTTGATCCGTTGATAACATATGGAAGCTCCTTCCATCGTTAATCAACAACAAGAAATTGGAGAAAAGCCTCTGTCTTCTCTCTTAATTCTGCAACAAACTTTGCCTCTATTTTGTAGTAGAAAAATCACCTTTTCTCTGAAACAGAAAAGCTCCCCCACGTGAAAAATCTCTCCATTTTACCTCTAGAAGTTGAAAAATATCTGCTTTCCCATGAAAAGCTTTATTTCTGCCTTTATTGCACTTTATTTTCTCATGCATCTCATTTTAATTCCCAGAAAAATGAAAACATTAGTGAATATTTTATTCATTTTACCTGTGCACACCATTCACATTTTAAAATCTTACTCTACTACATTTGCTTACTTCACCCCATCAAATAAAATATTCAACTTCATAGTTAAAATATTTAACTTTTCACGGGCAATGTTTTAACGTTTAAGATAAAATCACCTTGCCTTTCACTTTTGACCATTAAAGAACTTTTCTTTTAACGTTTGAAGGCAGTTTACAAAATTCCATTTGACATTTTTGTCTTTTACCTCACTCTATATTTCTAATGGTGAACCAGTTTAAAATTTGTTTGGGTAAAGTATTTCACCCACCTTCGAGCTTTTCTCCTTTTAAAAAAAAAACCATTTTCCTGATAAAAGAATTACCGGGAAATGCTTTAGTCTTAAAATGCTTTTCTTTTAAAATAAAATGGAGGTCACTTTCAATAATTCCATTGGGAAAAATGAAGCTACACCTATGCCTTAAAATTTTTCTGGGCCTACCAGCCACGTGGCTCAATCTTGCATGCCTTGCACCAATTTCCCTAACATCATCAACAGTCATGCACGGTCTACAATTAAGGGCCAAGATTTGGCTGAAAATTCACCTTTGTTCTCTACAGTTGATCACATTTTGTGAAGTCTTTTCAACAAAACTATTTTGTGCATATGCTACACTCATGGCGTCCCTTTGCAAGCATGTTGAATGGCACCCCAACAAACATAAAGCATTTGAAATGCTTTCATCCACCCTAGGTGCATCCCTTCTGCACATCCTTCATACAAATCGCAAGTGCACACCTTCCATCTGTGATCATGGCGGCTCCCACTGATGCCCATGATACTTCCTTCCAAGTGCAAGCTAGCTCTCCTTGCATATGCCAAACACATTTTCTTGAAAGTTTCAAATACTTTTCAACAAATCCATCTTATTTATATGCCTTCATCAATATTTTCTTTGCTTTGCATTTGAATAACTTTATGTGCCTTAGCCATTTTGTTTGCATTTAGAAAGTCTCTGTTTGTAGTTCCCTACCACCAAGTTTGTACAAAGAATTTACTAAGCCAGTAATCAAACCTCCAATGAACTTCAAGCTGGGTTGTCACGTCCTTTGATTCCTATTTCAACTAGGCACCAACTATGTTGCCTTTTCAATATCATGTAACTATTCAAACAACTGAACAAGATTTAATAGTGTCATAGCTCTATCCCATGGTGCATCGAGCCAAATGCATTTGCTTGAAAGTTTCTAAAGGTTTTTCAACACATCCACTTTGTGTCCATATCTTGCATTCATAGCCTTCCACGTCGTCACACTTAACAAATATTTTGTCAAGCGGGTTACGCACCCTTTGCTTATGCTTCCATATCCTTCTTACTTGCAGCCATTCTTGGTTGGGATACATCTCCTTGTGTTTGTGTGCCATTTGCTTAAAAATTTCTAAGACTTTCAACAAACCCATCTTGTGTATTTGTTGCAGAACAAACCACTATCCCTTCTGACCAAATAGCATGGTAAGATTTTATGGAAATGTTATCTTGAAAATAACCACTATGAGGGGAACCAAAGCCAATAGAAAGAGAGAACATATCTACTCTTTCAGTGCCATGTAACTATTCAAAAACCTAGCAAGATCTAATAGCATTGTGGCTTTAATTCCTTGGTGACTCAAGTGAAACACCATCTTCCCCATGATTGTTTTTTGATGGACATAGTTGCCATTCACAAGCTTGAATTATGCTCAGTTCTTAATCCATGTGTTTGAATAGAAGATGGACCTTGCTTTGCATTTGAATTCATGAAGGAAATAAAATTTATATACCTTTCCAGTTACTGACCATCTCAATGAAATTTACTTGATGTGGTTGCAACACTACAACAATTACAAGTTCATGACTATGCAAAGCATGTCGGGTCCCATGTGGGGCCAGCTAAAAAGAAATTGTTTTCAAACAAGTTTTACCTTGAATTGTCCTGACATAACTTCTGAACGCTCCTGAAGTAAAAATTTGAAGTGGGTTATTATTAAAACTGGCTTTCAGGCATTTTTGCATAATGGTCAAAATTGGTCAAGTTGGCTCTAAAATCACCCTGGGAAATTAGTCAAACAAACTCTTGCTGCCATGAAAACTTATAGGGATGTATAAATTTGACCCGAGAATGGAGTGCAACAAACATATCAACAAAACAGGTCATGAGGTGAAATATATTCACTGTCAAAGTTGCTCATTCAGACTTTTCTACAACTGTTCCTATTCAGAACCAATTAAAACTCATCAAATCACTAATTTGAAAAATATCAAATCAACTTCTGAGAGGTTGCCATTGGAAACATGAGCTCATTTAGGTACACTGAGTATGTGTGCAAGAGGAATTTCATTCAATCATCAATCTTCATGAGATATTAGGGGTCAAAGTTGACCACCTTGAAATACTGTCAGAAATGCAAATGTAAAACTGAACAAATTGCATTTCCTTTTGATCTCGAAAAAATAGTAAATCAGATCATGAAGCTCTCAAACTAGACTAGGGAGGATATGAAGGTAGGGGTAATGGAGAAAAACAATCCTTTTGTCATGACAATCAACTAGTTGCAAAATAAAAGCTTGAACGGGAGGCCACCTTGCAGAACAGAGAATTTGCAAAAACAAAAAATTGTTGAAACCCTCAAGCTTCGCTTTTCAAAACACTGTCAAAACTCACCATGGGAGGCTAAAAACTGACATGCACATTCACATATGTCACATGAGTGTTTCCACAAAGGGGTTTTGAACGAAAATCAACTGGGTCTAAATTATGACCCTCCAAAGTAGGTCACTTAGGCAGATTTTTCAGGTGCACTTCTGAGTGTGCAGAGGCAAAATTTTCAATATGGGCACTTTAAATTTGTAAAATTTGAAAGTCTCAATAGTGGCTCTGCTAGGGATGTATGCCCCCTATGGGCATATCAAGAATCCAAATCTTTTGGGAGTAAACCAAATGCTGAGTCCAATGGGTGCTCTCAAACTGCTAATTTATTCATCTTGTTTTTCAACTTCACTTGGTGACCCCAGGCCACCAAATGAAAATGGGGAGTCAATTCTTACCTCTGTGAAACACCAATATGTTAAAGGAGCTAATCTCCCTCAACTCATGCTTGTATCTATCACACCACAATAACATGGGTGACTACACCTTTACAAACAGAAGTATCAAGTTGCCTTTGTACAAGTGGAAACTTGCCCTCTGTTTGGCTTTGTTATTACACAACAACCAAATTACATAGGCCACATCACTACCATTTGTCTGATTAAACATGTTGGCATCCCCTAACAACCCATCATATACAACATTATCAACATGTTCATAATCACTATGCATCTAAAAGTCAGGCATACTCTCAAAATGTTGATTATCATGTGGCAACAACTTATTATATTCATCATGTAAATCATTCTCAAGCTGAAAAAAAATTTCTTCAATGTTTTGCATGCTTCCATACTTTATGAAAACTTCTTCTAGCTGACAAAAATAGCACTCACATTCTGCCACATGGCTAGTACCATTAAGCTCAATATGATTACTAGTTTGCATATCAAAAGTGAAACTATCACAAGAACTTACCAAAATATCTTGCACATCATGCAAACTATCTCCAAGTGTATGCAAAGAGATACACTCATACATTGGCACACTCTGTAACTGTCCTCCATCATGTTGGTACAAAGACTCATCAAGGATTTTTAACTTATCATCGTCCTCGCTCACTTTGTTATCCTCTGAACATAACATATCAACATCTTCAACATCCCAAGCTTGCTCACCAATGAGTAATTCTGGTTCAGAAGGATAATCTGATTCTTCCTTGAAGTCAACATCCACATCCACATGAAAAGACTCATACCTAGGTTCATTCAAGTCAGCAAACAAAAACTTGTCCAAATCTGCATTAAAATTCTCAATACTTGGCTCATTGGATATGCAAACCTCATGGTCATCTACTGTTTCAAATTCATCAAAACAACTTTCTGAATTTACATCAGCATGCACAATTTCATACTCATCATACATGCATCACTACAATCAAATGGTTGCTTGTCTTCATCCACATTATCATCATGTTGATCAACTGGTTCATAACTGAAAGGAAGATCAAAAACATATGCATCATACCTTTCCAAGTGAAGATTATCATCACTATCAAAATCAATAGGGGCAACACACAACAACTGAGAGTTATTCACATGTGCACATTTCTAATATTTAGTGGTCAACAAATTTGAAATTTGTTCGTTGCTTAATATATCATTGCTCTGATCCAATTTTTCAACCACTTCCTCTTCTTGACCTTCACTATAATTGAATGCATTATCAAATTGTAAATCAAGAGATGTTATGATGTCATCATCATCAAAATCTGAAAATTCATTGGGCTCATCATAAACAGAATTTCCCCAATCAGAGGAGATTGAATTGCCAACAACCTTGTCAAAAACATGGTCACAATCTATCATAGAGAACAGGCTGTCCATTTGTTCATTCTTGCTTACTTCTGGGTTGTCATAACAACAATCCACATCTTTTTGCATCTCAGTATTTAACTGATTGTCATCATTGAGTTTGTCATTTACATCCTCTTGAGGATAGACACAAACATTTCCACTGTCAAACTGAAAACCATCAATGGTTTCTTCATTACAACTGCTTGTGATTGATCTTGCTAACTGAAATTCATTGCATACTTTATCACTAGAATCTGATAAACTGACATCCTCAAGAGCATTCCCTAAATAAGAAAACTCCTTTGTCTCATCATGAAGACTTGCATCAAAGCTACACTCAACACGTGTACAATTGACATGATCAATAGTACCACAACATTGGTGATTGTACATATCCTTTGCAAAAAGAAAATCCAATTCATATCCCTTATCGTGTTCTTGGCTTTGAAAACTTGGAATCCCATTGTTCTTTGCAAAATCACACTCATTGCTTGAAGGGAAAACATCATCAGCATAGTTTGAACTGAGATGATCATTCAAGAAATTATATGCATTATTGCAGCCTCCAATTGCTACAAAAAATCTACTCTATGTTTTCACATTTTTAGAGGAGATAGAAGAAACTTCAAATGTCTCATTTATCTCATCATGTCTTTCATCATTATGGCTGCAATTTTCAAATGGGTACATTTCTTTTGTAGGTTGTTCAAACACAACTTCCTCATCACCTAATGATGCATCATTTTTGTCTTCTACCTTCTCAAGTATGCATTTTTCCATATTTAGGACTGAAGACATCTGATCATTTGTATTCACACAATTGCTAATGTTATCAGCATGTTTACCCACAATTGAAGACAACAAAACTTTGTACATATTCATTCCTCACTTTCTCCAACTTTTCTAAAAATGTGTAAGCCATTTGCATACTCAATTTTCTAAAATCCTTTAACAATGAACTAGACCCCTCCTCAAAAGCTTCAAAATACATATGAATGCAATTTGGAGTACTAGGTCTAAAATTTTAAGGGATTAGTGAAAGAGAAACAAAAAATCTATGACTGCAAGCAATGCTTGAATCTTCATCTTGTCTTTTAATTTGCTTTAACCTTGTGACAAGGTCAGAAGTTTCTCTTGCAAATTCTTTTCTATAAGCATCCACTAGTTTATCCTAGCAAGGAAAGGACTTCTCAGGAAAACCTATGTACCAATCCCTAGCTCTTGCTTCAAGAGATCTGACAAAAAATATCATCCACATATCCAGATATCCAAATGAGTGTTTCTCCATGAATCTAGAAAAAATTTTGACATGTGAATCTCCTTCACACACATTGTATCCATTAAATCTAGGCATCTTCTTATAAACTTGAGATAGCATTATTTCAACTTTGTAATCAACCCATGAAAAATATAATTGATTATACAATGGATCAAAAGAATTAACAAAAGGTGCATTAACTTAGCAAGTAGATACAATATGATTGTCTCTTAACTGGGCTTGTAGAGACATCCAGTGCCTTTTTCTCATCACTTTGATTCCCCTTTCAAACATAGCTTTCCATTCCCAACTAAACCTAGGCTTGTTAACACTTGGGTTCTTGTTTTGGGGTGTCAAATGTTGGAGGATTATTAGACTTCTAAAGCTTCTTGACAAGATGCATCAAGGTGTCTAATGATATGGCTATTTTATCTTAATGATCCATAGATATTTGCAAATCAGGGCTTAACTAATTATGCATAATCATAACCATGACCAAATGGAGGATTACTATGACAGTTGCTGACATGGTGATAACCTGGGCTTGAAACATATGATAATGCAAATGGATGGAAATCCCTAGGATATACAAATGCATTCTAATGATCCACACTAGCAAATATTTGAGCACTAGACAAAATCTTTCAATGGAACTGCAATTACATTTAATATGACAAATCCAACAAATAGGACTATGCAAACTCAATATTACTATTCTTTCCCTTTTTAGTGCTAATTCACTCAATAGAGAACCAAATTTTTTTCTTAAGACATTCAAATATGGTTTTCATACACAATTTTCTTGAAAACCAAAAGTGAAGAATACCTAGAAATGTTGCAGTTGTTGCAAATTATTCTTCCTAATTGGAAATATAGTAGATCTGAAATTTTATTCACCTCTTCATCAGGTTCCTTTGGCAGATTCATCACCTCTCTTCACAAAGGATTGAACTTCAAACAACATGAAGCTCTTTCAAAGATAAATCTCCTTCTGAGTTCCTTTCACCAGTAGAGCACCACAGATCATGAAACTTTCAGGTTCACTGCAACAATTTCTTTCTCCAGGTTTGAATTTCTTCAATATTTGAACAAAATTCAGAATAGAAAATAACTGACTCTATGCAAATGATATGACTATAATTAAACAGTCTGCAACTGGAGATTCAAATTTTTCCCCAGCATAGTTACCATTATGTTGATGTTCCAAATCAATCAAATCCAATGAATCCTATAGACTAGCCACTTTCTAATGCTTAGAATCACAGGTGGATTTGGACAACTGAAAAGATTCAGTCAAAGACTGAAATCTCCTACACTTCTGGCTTTGAAGGACCAAGGTGGGCAACCTTTACAATGCCTAAAGACACAATTCAATTATACATAGACATTGCTTTTTATAGTAGATAATTCCCAATTCAATTACACCAAAGAAAGTACTTACAACTTCAAATTTGGCTAAATTCTTGGTATATCAACACTCACTCAACAATTGGGAAGAAAAATTCAATATTAAAACTCAACCAAACAACAAGGATTTAAAATGATTTTGAATTTATGATTTTTTTTTGAAATGCACTAAGCTGAATGAAAAATTAGTGCCTAATTTTGGGCCATGGAGTCAAATGCATATTCATAACAAAGAATTTCATCAGTAAACAAACTTCAACCAGTGGATTCCAACTGCTAATGCATTACACCAATAGATCCACTCCTGTTGTCAATCAAATTCTTCTTATAGATCCAACCTACACACTTGAAATCACAATTATCTGCTCAAAGTAATTTAACTACTTCTTTGAAATAGAACTATGAACACATAACACAATCTCAAGAAAATTGAGATGAAAATTTCTCAATACTTTGTATTATTGAATTCATATGACTAAATGTGTACAAATCTAGAGACAATTTGATGACATTCATGATTCACGTGCACAAATTGGCTGATAATTTACTCATGAAATTAGTAATTATAGCTTACAGACTCAATTTATGACTCAGACTCAACATTTATCTATCTACCCAACCCATACAGAAATTCAAAACCCTTTTACAATGAGAAGAGAATGAGAATAAAAAGAAACAAAAGAAGCCCAAGAGCTGATCTGTTGATGACATCTGGAAGCTCCATCCACCATTAATCAACAACAAGAAATTGGAGAAAAACCTCTCTCTTCTCTCTTCATTTTGCAATAGAAAATTCACCTTTGCTCTGAAACATAAAATCTCCCCCATGTGAAAAATCTCTCCATTTTACCTCTGGAAGTTGAAAAATATCTCCTTGCCCGTGAAAATCTTTATTTCTGCCTTTATTGCACTTTATTTTCTCGTGCATCTCATTTTAATTCCCAGCAAAATGAAAACATTAGTGAATATTTTATTCACTTTACCCATGCAAACCATTCACATTTTAAAATCTTACTCTACTGCATTTGCTTACTTCACCCCAACCAATAAAATATTCAACTTCATAGTTGAAATATTTAACTTTTAACGGGAAATGTTTTAAAGTTTAAGATGAACTCACCTTGCCTTTCACATTTTACCATTAAAAAACTTTGCTTTTAACGTTTGAAGGCACTTTACAAAATTCCATCTGACATTTTTGTCTTTTACCTCACTCTATATTTCTAATGGTGAAGCGATTTAAAATTTGTTTGGGTAAAGTATTTCACCCACCTTCAAGCTTTTTTCCTTCTTTTAAAAAAAACATTTTCCTTATAAAAGAATTATCAGGAAATTCTTTAGTCTTAAAATGCTTTGATTTTAAAATAAAATGGAGGTCACTTTCAATAATTCCATTGGGAAAAATGAAGCTACACCTGTGCCTTCAAATTTTTTCGAGCCCGCCAACCATGTGGCTCAATCTCATGAGCCTTGCACCTATTTCCCTAACGTCATCAACTGTCCCGTGCGGTTTGCGATTAAGGGCCAAGATTTGGCTGAAAATTCACCTCTGTTCTCTACCGTTGATCACATTTTGTGAAGTATTTTCAACAAAACTATTTTGTGCATATGTTGCACTCATGGCATCCTTTTGTAAGCATGTTGAATGGAACCCCAACAAATAGAAAGCATTTGAAATTCTTTCATCCACCCTAGGCACGTCTTGTCTGCACAT
This sequence comes from Sequoia sempervirens, assembly GCA_007258455.2. NCBI lineage: Eukaryota > Viridiplantae > Streptophyta > Pinopsida > Cupressales > Cupressaceae > Sequoia > Sequoia sempervirens. The sequence continues at coordinate 220,420,445 of VDFB02281492.1, read as the reverse complement.
CCTTCATACATTCTTATTGCATGTGCACACCTTCCATCTGTGATCATGGTGGCTCCCACTGATGCCCATTATACTTCCTTCCAAGCATGGGTTGGCTCTCCTTGCATATGCCAAATGTATTTGCTTGAAAGTTTCAAAGACTTTTCAACAAATCCATCTTATTTATATGGCTTCATCAATATTTTCTTTGCTTTGCATTTGACTCACTTTGTGTGCCTTAGTCATTTTGTTTGCATTTAGAAAATCTATGTTTGCAGTTCCCTGCCATCAAGTTAGCACAAAGCATTCACTGAGCCAATAATCAGCCCTCCAATGAACTTCAAGCTGGGTTGGCATGTCCATTTATTCTCGTTTCAACTAGGCGCCAACTATGTTTCCTTTTCAGTATCATGTAATTGTTCAAACAACTGAACAAGATTAAATAGTTTCGTAGCTCTGTCCCATGGTGCATTGAGCCAAATGCATTTGCTTGAAAGTATCTAAATCTTTTTCAATGCATCCACTTTGTGTGCATATCTTGCATTCATAACATTGCATGACATCACATTTAACAGAGATTCTGTCAAGCAAGTTGCGCTCCCTTTTCTTATGCTTGCATATCCTTCTTACTTGCAGCCATTCTTGGCTCGGATACATCTCCTTGTGTTTGCACGCCGTTTGCTTAATAATTTCTAAGACTTTCAACATACCCATCTTGTGTATTTGCTGCAGAACAAACCACTATCCCTTCTAACCAAATAGCATGGTAAGATTTGATGGAAATGTTATCTTGAACATAACCACTATGAGGGGAACTGAAGCCAATAGGAAGAGAGAACATATCTACTCTTTCAGCGCCATGTAACTATTCAAAAACCTAGCAATATCTAATAGTGTTGTGGCTTCAATTCCTTGGTGACTCAAGTGAAACACCATCTTCCCAATGATTTCTTTTTGATGGACATAGTTGCCATTCACAAGCTTGAATTATGCTCAGTTCTTAATCCATGTGTTTGAATAGAAGATGGAACTTTCTCTACATTTGAATTCATGAAGGAAATTACATTTGTATACATTTCCACTTACTGACCATCTCAATGAAATTTACTTGATGTGGTTGCAACACTGCAACAATTACAAGTTCATGACTATGCAAAGCATGTCAGGTCCCATGTGGGCCCGACTAAAAAAAAATGTTTTCAAACAAGTTCTACCTTGAATTTTCCTAACATAGCTTCTGAATGCTCCTAAAGTAAAAATTTCAAGTGGGTTATCAATAAAACTTGCTTTCAGGCAATTTTGTAGAATGGTCAAAATTGGTCATGTTAGCTCTGGAATCGCCCCGGGAAATGAATCAAATGACCTTCTGGTGCCATGAAAACTTATAGGCATGTAGACATTTGACCTAAAAATGGAGTGCAACAAATGGCTCAAAAAAATAGGTCACGAGGTGAAAGATATTCACTGTCAAAGTTGCTTAGTCAGACTTTTCTGCAACTGTGCCTGTTCAGAACCAATTAAAACTCATCAAATCACCAATTTTAAAAAATATCAAATCAACTTCTGAGAGGCTTCCATTGGAAACATGAGCTCATTTAGGTACACTGAGTACATGTGCAAGAGTACTTTCGTTCAATCATCAATCTTCATGAGATATTAGGGGTCAAAGTTGACCACCTTGAAACACTGTCAAATGTAGATGTAAAATTGAACAAATTGCATTTGCTTTTGATCTCGAAAATATAGAAAATAAGATCATGAAGCTTTGAAATTGGACCAAGAAACATATGAAGGTAGGGAGAATGGAGAACAACAATCCTTTCATCATGAAAATCAGCCAGTTGCAAAATACAAGCTCAAACAGGAGGCCACCTCGCAGAATAGAGAATTTGCAAACAGCAGAAAAGTGCCAAAACCCTCCAGCTTCGCTTTTCAAAACACTGTCAAAACTCACCATGGGAGGCTGGAAACTTACATGCACATTCACATATGTCACATGAGTGTGTCCACAAAGGAGTTTTGCACGAAAATCAACTGGTTATGAATTACAACCCTCCAAAGTAGGCCACTTAAGCAGATTTTTTAGGTGCACTTCTAAGTGTGCAAAGGTAAAATTTTCAATATGGGCACTTCAAATTTGTAAAATTTGAAAGTCTCAACACAATTTTTGGCCAAACTGGACATTGAATTGAATTTTTTTAACTAAATCTTCACTTTCAGGTACTTATAGCGGTTGAACCGTGAGGAATTTGAAGATGATGCAAAGTAGTGATTTGTGAAATTTTGTCTGTAGATTCTAAATATTATTTTTTCAAAAATTTTGGAATCAGATTGCACTTCTTTTTCCATCTCTTTGAAAAACTAGTTTTTAACAGTAAACACCATTTTTAAAGAGTGACGTTACTGGCTAACACATAATTTTTTTTCTATGAAGGTGAAAATCTATTTTTTTTGAATTTAGACTCATGACTACGATATCTAGTGCATGGAATTGGTTTCATAGCATTTCATTGAACATTTTTTTCTTAATTAAGTTTCAAAGTCCAACCAATTACAACTTAGACATGATTTACTGGCTAAACCATAACTTTTTTTTATGTATCGAAATTCAATTTTATTTTTTGTTGGATCAAGGACATCAATATCTAGTGCATAGATATTTTTCAGATTTTTTATTTGATAATCTGCTATTTTTCCACATGTGCAAAACAAAGAGCTTGATTTTCTGTAAAAAACCTACATTCACAAGAAATATAAAATAAATATAATAATCAAATTAAATTTATTTAAAATTATACTTTTTGGGAAGCTTATAATAAGGACTACATACAAAAAATAAATTTTAAATGAATTCATTTGATCCCCCAAAAGGTAAATCAAAAGTGGTTTTTTATCACCATTTTGATAGTTGTAAAGGAGACTCCATTATAGGTATGGTTTAAAACTAGCAAGGTTCTATCCAAGGGGGTTTGATCAAAGGTGGTTTGATCAAACCCTCTTCATTTGGAATCCTTTAAATAGAAATTTTCAAGGCTTAAATCATAATATTTTCTAAAAATATGTGATTTCAGCAAAAATTAGGATCTCCCAAAAATTGTAAACCAATATTGTGGGATCACTCAATGTTGTTGACATAGATATTTAGTTTGAACTTAATCAAGACAAGTGTTTTTTGGTAAAAGAAACTCACTTAAGCAAGATAACTTGACGGAATTGAATCCCACATGACCCTTTGGAGACCGATCACTCTGATTGAACAACCCGACCTTACAGGTGCTATCATTCAGCCAAAATTTGAACTAATTGAGGGAGAACAAACTGACATAATTAGTAGTATGAGAGGGTTAACTTTTGAAACAATAGAAACATCCATTCAATGGAGAAACAAAACAACACTCTTAGACGAAGGAAAGGAACAAGCAAATATTGTGACTAGAAGGCCCATATTACCACCACCCACATGGCAATAAATATCCTCTTTTCTTCCATAAATTTTAACTTCTCTAAATAATCTCATGCAAAATCAAAATCCCCAAGAGAAGGTCTACATGCTGCTATTTCAAACTTAGACATCATAGTTAAAAATACATTAAGACGTATCCAAAAATAGTCCTGCAATACGAACAAATTGGAAACAAGGTTTTATAGACTTATCCCACTAAATAATCCAGACATGTATGCTCAATACAAACCCCTCATTTAAGTCAAAAAATTGGTCTTTCAAACAATCTTAGGCTTGTCTTAAATGATCTCATGCAAAGTCAGAATCCCCAAGAGAAGGTATACAAATCATCACTTTAAACTTAGGCATCTTTGTCCAAAATCCTTCAAAACAAACCTTTTAGTAGTTCACCAAAATAGAACCAGGTTGGTATACAACTTCTACAAATGTGCTTCAAGGAACAACCCAGACTTGTATTCATTCTTTTACAGTCAAAACCCTGGTCTTTTTCATGATCTTGAACCTATCTAAATCATTGGGTCTTTAGGATTTGAAAACTTTAGAGGTATAGCATGTTTCTCACTACCTTGGTCTTATCAAACAAAGGTTCACTTTGAGTCAACATTGGGTCAAACATTTCATCCACCCCTTCATCAAATTTCATCCCCCACTTCACCAAACTTTGCAAAAATTTTGAATACACCAACACCTTTTGACTTCAATATCTATCAAATCAAACCCTAACTTAGCTATTTTGTATGTGAAATGAATCCTTTTCCATGAATTTGGTTAAGTTAGTTATCATCTTTGAACTAGTTCATCTTAAAGGTCACGAGTCTACCCTAAAGATTTCCAAGTTCATCAATATTTTTTATCCAAACATCAACACATCAAACTTAACTAAAAAGTGTTGTCCCAAAACGTTTGCAAAGAATACTTCCCACGTCATCCACTTTTCATCTCCCATTACCATCATTGCTCCAAAAAGACTTAGAGCATCCCTTTTGCCTAGATTTGAGTCAACTAGAGAGTTCAAACATTACAAATCTCAACACAACTCTCCCAAAGGTGACCCAAAATTTATGGTAAAAACAAGATCACAACACAAGAGAATCATGGATAAAACCAAAGTCAGATTTACCTCAAGTGATCCAAATCCTCTAGAATTTGATCCGAAAAGTTATGTTACCCTATCACAGCAACCTTCATCACCATCAGGGCCATATGAGATAGAGGACATCATGAACAATCCATTTGTACTTACTAGGGAAGAAATCATGGAGCACCAAGCCTTAGAGAACATAGTTTCTAATTCTCCATGTTTTGTTGCACAATCATTAACACAAGGCTTGACTTCATCCACTATTCAAAAAAATCCATCATTAGGGCTCAATCAAACACCAACACCTAGTATTGTAGCTAGTCTTGTTAAGGATTTTGGCCATACTCTTCCATTTGAAAGTAACACACTTGTGGGTACCCTTGATACCAATCCTCCATCCCAAACAACCACTTGGACACCAACATTTGGCACTCCTCTCATTATGAAGGATCCAAAACAGTTGCATAAACCACTTACACTTCATTACTCCACAACAAACTCAACATATCAAGGACACCCCTCTTCATCCTTACCCGCAAATACCACAATTGTACCCAACATCACGCAAGGTAGTGTGGACCTACTGAACCCTAAAGGGAAAGGAAGTACCCTCATGCAAAATCATCCTTTAACACCACATGGGACCTCTTCATCCAATCCTCCTGTTGATACATCCAACACAACAGTTTTCCAAAACACATTTATTCCATCCATCATCAACCCACAACAAAACAATCCCTTAATCACGAATCCTATCAACCAAGGTAATACCTTGACCACATCTCAAACACAAGGTAATCTCCAAAACATTGGTCAAGGGAATCCTTTCAATCAATGGACCTAAGTTCCTAATGTTCCTTTGACATCACAACATTTAATGGTGCCATCCTCATATTTACTGTTTGTTCCCCAAGTCATGAAAAATAAAATGGGACCTCAAACTTACATTCCTCCACCACAATCCACTATCTTACAAGGAATGTTAAACCAAGGGTATTCCCAACCTCTCATCAACAATATGTAATCCGTACAAAACATCAACACCCAAAACCCATCATAGATGTCCCAACCACTAGTTGATCCTACATTGCAAGCACATTCCCTAACCTTACAACAAGAAAATATAGGCTTATCAACAAGCATTCCAACATTAGCAACAGTGAGCAACCTTAGTAGCACAACAATAGTAGTAACAACTACAAGTAGCCTTAGTAGCACAACAACAACAAGCAGCCCTAGCATCACAGCAACAACAACAAGCACAACAAGTAGCCTTAGTCACACAACAACAACAACAAGAAGCAACCTTAGCAACACAACAAGAAACCCTAGCAGCTCAACAACAACAACAAGCCCAACAAGAGCAACAAGCTCAACAGTATACCCAACAACAATTGTTGCTCACACAAAAACAACAACAACAGGGTTTGTATTATAACCCCCAACAAAACATCGTCAACCCACACAAGTTAGGAACATATATGCCTACACCATCATCACCTTATCCTACACCACCATACACACCATATAACACATTTGCACCCTTCAGTTGATAAAAAATTTGGGCTATTCAGAGGATATTATTGAGAAGACAAAGAGCACCATTATTAGGGCATATGATGACCAAGAATAGGTGTCACAAGGCATTATCACACTAGCCATCCAAGTGGGCCCCCTCATTGCAAAAACTACATTCCAAGTGCTAGACCTTAGTCTTCCCTACAACATCCTACTTGGGAAACCCTCAATCCATGCCTTAAAAGCTATAGCTTCAACCTACCATTAGTGTGTAAATGTTTCCTTTCGAGGGTAGAGAAGTTACCATCCATGGAGATCCAGATCCTTTCTACTATTGCAAGAATCTCGAGGCCAAGTTCTATAAGATCCCCCAAATACCCAAGAATGATGAAGGGCCTACACCTTCTACCTCATTTTTTGACCCGTCATCCCTTGAATCTACCTCAGAAACAAAAGAACCCATTATGCAAAGCATACCCAACATCAAAGCAGTAATCAAGGATGATGGCTATGGAAAATATAAGATAACAAAGGATAATTTTGTGTTGGGAGAGTTACCTCTTTCTCCCAAATCTCATGGGAAACCCACACCTAGCAACAATGTCCTTGAAACTATCAAGATGGAAACTACTACCTTCACCAAGTGGAGAGACCTGAACAAAGATGTCAATGAGGGGGATATCTCTGAATTGCTCTATAAAAATGAAAGACCTGTCCTTGTTCTTCCCATGGAAGATGATAACAAAGGATTACAACTAATGAAGGGCATGGGCTATACCAAGAATGAGAAACTGGAACAAAATGACAATGGTTTGCTAGAACCTATTGTTCCTAAGAAACATCCAAAGAATTTTGGCCTAGGTTGCACTACTAGCAAGGTTACCCTTATTGGCAAAGGTACTTCTGCTAAACAGGTCGAGGCTTCTTCTTGGTTACCTACATAATGTGATACTACCCTAGATGACTTCCCCCTCGATGTTGTTGACCTATTTGAGAATAACTCCTTCTTTATGATATCTACATCTACCTTCACCCCAAGCAACTGACCAAATGAAATACGCTTGGTATACCCGCAACTCATTGACTTGGACCAACAAGGACCACCAATTCTAAATTTATTCAAAAATGATGATGCAATCTCAGAATTCATGGGACTCCAAGATAACTTACCTTGGGCAGATCACAAGGTTGGTTTTGACATAGAGCTCGATACAGGGGCATACTATGGGGAGGTGATTGAATCCTTTAGTCACATAATGGATGACATGCAACTAACTTGCAGATCTTTGAGTGAAAACCACACTATGACACTCTTTGATTTTAAAATAGTAAAAGGAAATGACGTATCCAAGGGTGAAAACATCTCCGAGGCACCCAAGGATGAGGGATTCAATATCCCCCTTAGTGTTATGCATCCAGAAAAATCAATAGTCTTAGTAGAGAAGGCTACTCCAGTCAACGTGGGAACATAAGAAGCACCAAAGATCACTTTCTATGTTGAATCCTTGTTGGATGAAGAAAAAAAGAACCTAGAAGCATTCCTAAAATAACAAAGATCCAAATTTGCATGTTCATACATGAATATTCTAGGGCTTCATCCAAAAGTGGTTGTGCATCATCTAGCAGTCTATCTTGAAGCCAAATCAATAAAGAAAAAATTAAGGAAGATGCACCCTCAAATAGCACTCTTGGTCAAAATTGAATTACAAAAGCTCCTTGATGTTGGATTCATCTGACCCATAGATTATCCTGAGTGGGCTTCAAACCTAGTACCAGTTTCCAAACCCACTGGGGCATCAGAATCTACACTGATTTCAAAGACTTGAACAAGGCATGTCCAAAGGATGATTTCCTTCTTCCTAACATCGACATCATAGTGGACTTAACAACTGGAAATGAAATTCTATCACTCATGGATGGTTTCTAGGCTATAATCAAATCATGACTTGCCAAGGAGGATCAACACAAAACTACATTCACTTATCCATGGGGGACATACTACTGAAACATGATGTCGTTTGGGCTAAAGAATGCGGGAGAAACTTATAAGAGAGAAATGAGCCTCATCTTTCATGACATGATCCACAAAATAGTTGAAGATTATGTGGATGATATTTTGGAAAAATAAAATAAAATGAGGGAACACATACAAGTCTTAGGACCCATCTTTGATAGGCTCAAAGAATACAAGGTATGGCTAAACTTGAAAAAGTGTGTCTTTGGGGTTACATCAGGGAAGCTTCTTGGCTATATCATCTCACAAAGAGGGATAGAAATTGATCCAAGAAAAGTGAAAGAAATCCTAGACATGGAACCACCACAAACATTAAAACAGATGAGAGGGTTACAAGGAAGGTTGTAGTCCATCAAGAGGCTCATAGTGCAACTAACAGATAAAATCTGCCCGTTTTCGCATCTTCTCCATAAAGGAATAACTTACAAGTGGGATGAGAAGTGTGAAAAATATTTACTACAGATCAAGGACTATCTATTGACACCTCCAGTGCTCATGCCACCAATACCAAACAAACCATTGATCTTGTATGTCTCAACAACATCAGCAACACTAGGTGCTCTTCTAGCACAACATGATAAAATGGAAAAGAAAGGGCTATCTACTACATTAGTAGGACCTTGGTGGGATATGAAATGAACTATTGATCCATTGAGAAAGCATGCTTAGCATTGGTTTTTGCTTCACAAAATTTTAGACACTACATGTTGTCGCATCAAATTAAGCTCATTACAAAAATCAACCCATTGAAATACATGTTATCCAAAGCAACTCTCACTAGGAAAATGGCCAAATGGGTAATGATCTTGACTGAATTTGACATAGAGTATGTAAAGTACAAGGAAATAAAAGGACAAGTGATTGTATACCAACTGGAAGAGGCACCTATCTATGTAGAGAATCCATTGATATCTGAATTCCTAGATGAATTAGTATTCCTTGTCAATGAAACAAATTAGTGGAAGATGTACTTTGATGGATCATTCACCCAACATGGATCGGGAGTGGGTATTATTTTCATAACCCCTCAAGGTGATTGCATTCCAAAATCATACAAGATATCATTTCCATGTACTAACAACATTGCTGAGTATGAAGCCCTAATCATAGGTCTCAGGATAGTAGTTCAATGGTAGATACAAGAAATGAAAGCCTATGGAGACTCACAGTTGGTTATCAACCAAGTCACTGATGACTACCAAACTAAAGATGATAAGCTAACTCCTTACAAGAACATGGTAGAAAGTCTCAAGGACCTTTTCATTGATATAAATTTTGAGTAGATTTCTCGCATGAACAACCGAGCAACAAATGCTATGGCAACAGTCGGGTCACTATTAGACATGCCAAACAACATCCTGCAATGTGAATCTTGGTAGAAAAACTTCTCATACCAACTTTCAAAATCTTGGAATCTGTTTGTGTGTGTCATTGTTGGTCCTAGATCCCTGTGGTACCATGACATATTCACCTACCTAAGTAGAGGAACCCTCCCATCCGATATTACCTTAAAGCTTAATAAGACCTTTGTTAAAAAGGAATCCTGATTCGTGATCCTAGGTGATACCCTTTACCACCGAAGCATCAAGGGGAAATTATTATGATTTCTTAACCAAGAGGAAGCCTTGATCGCTTTAACAGAACTACACAATGGCATATGTGGTTCCCATTCTTGCAGTATGACCTTAGCTAAGAAACTGTTGATAGGGTACTACTGGCCAACCATGGAAAGAGAAGCCCATCAGTATGTGTAGAAGTGTGTCTAGTGTCAACAACATGGAGGTCTGATTCATGCTCTAGCTCAGGTGTTGCAACCAATGGTCACACCTTGGCCTTTCTCACAATGGGGGCTTGACCTCATAGGAAATATTACCCCAACTTCAACTAATGGCCATAATTTCATCATAACTTCCACTGAGTACTTTACCAAGTGGGTCAGAGCCATTCCTATGACCTACATAATGGGGAAGCAAATTGATAAGTTTATCCTAAATTCCCTCATTTTCCATTATGGTGTTCCGCAAACTCTTATCTCAGACAACTAAACACCCTTCAAGAATCAAGATGTGAAAGAGATATGTCAAAGAATCAACATCCATTTCTAACCCATATTACCCCTAGGGAAATGATCAAGCTAAGGCTACAAACAAGACCATTCTAAAGATCCTAAAGAAAATGGTCAATGAAGTTGGCCGTGATTGGAATCTGCAACTAAATTCTATCCTCTGGGCCTATTGAACTAGTATCTGCATGCCTACTAGTGCAACCCCTTTCTCCTTGGTCTATGGATCAAAAGCCATATTTCCTATTGAGGTCGAGCTTCCATCACTATAAGTGTCACTGCAGAACCTAATCACTGATGAAGAATACATAATATCTTGGTTGAATGAGCTAGAATTCTTGGATGAGCATCGTCTTGATTCCCTTAATCACTTACAAGTATATCAAAACTAACTAAAACATAGCTATAACAATAAGATCAAATTTTAGTCTTTCCAGGTAGGGGATATTGTCCTAAAGCAGAATCAGAAGAATCTTCCAGATCAGGAAAGTAAAGGAAAGTTTGAGCCTAACTAGTTGGGTCCCTTTGTTATCACATCAAGCTATGGATCAGGTGCATATAAATTATCAACACCTGAAGGTGAATCCTTGCAAGAACCAACCAACAACTTGCATCTCAAAAAAATTTATGCCTAGGCTTGAAGGGTGTAAATATGAAAATACCAAAAATCATAAAAATGATCAAAATCCAAAAAAAAAGGATTGAAAATGTATAGAAAAACAATCGTCCTCTAGTGAAAACCACTTCGGTGGCACTTTGGGCAAGTACCTTGGTGAAAACCTAGAAAGAAAGTTCCTTGCATAAATAAAGCACCTACATCTATTCTTTTGTTCTTTATCCTATCATTACATCCATCGCATCTCATCCTTCATCCTATTTCCATCCATCACCCATCCACATTCATATCATAGCTTGATGTTGTGAAGTATCGCATCCCCTTAGAACTACTTGGCATATTCCAAAGGTCAAATTTTCCTACCTATATTGAGGTAGTCTATTACGTCATGCTAGGGGAAATTTGTTATGGATCAGATCGAGTTCTTGTATATCTTAAGGTTATTGGAAATCGCAATTTGAAAATCCAAAAACATTCATAAAATATCATGAAAATCCAAAAAAATCAAAATATTTTATAGCTAAAATCCCAAAACATTTGTAAAATCCCATATAGCTAAAATCTAAAAACATTTGAAATTTTGTAAATTCAAAATCTAAAATATCCAAATCACATCAAAAATCCCTAAAAAGTTCGAACATCAAAAATAAAAAAATAGTACCATGTTGAACTATGGGTCTCTGAGCTTGAACTTAGGCAAGGCCATCATTAATGTGCCCCCGAGACACCCTAGGTAAATCATTTAGGAGTCTTTCATAATAAACTAGCAATCCATCAATTGTTAATATCTCATCTTGGTGTAGGTGCACCCTAGCAAGGATATGCCTTCATGAGGCAACTTCAAGTTTTTGATTTAAAAATGATGTCCTAGTGATTTAATAAGGTCAATTTTATCATTTTGAGTTTGTTTTAGGTCATAGTTGATCATTTTGGGGTCATTGGATACATAATGTAAAGGTTGCAAAAGATTGACAAATTGTTGTCATGTCAATATTGCAAAATGCAACAAATTGTAAAATGGGGGAATATGAAGAGGAAAAGTAGTTAAAGAGTTATTTTGAGGCATTGTATTTTATTTATAAATGCATTTTGAAGCCTCACACACTTTGAGGAAGGTTGGGAAAGGATGTATGAAGAATAATTTCAATGAAAAATACTATTATTCTATTATTTTCCTGCAATTTCCTGTTTTCAGGCCATTGTACGGCCATATTTTGTGCTTGAATCCAATCCTCCTCCATTGGTAGTCAAGGCCATGTGATTCTACTTAATTTTCATCTGGTTTCATAAAAATCCATTCTGTTTTGTGTAAGTTATAACAAATTTTGTTCAGGCGGGTTAAACCCTCTTCTAGGGTAAGCAGTGAGATATCAAAATTGTGTTTCTCTAAATTCTACCATTGAAAACTTATGGAAATTGGTGAGAAGGTATTTTGACATGTCCTTTAAATTTATTAAAGTTTTAGAGTCTATGGTTGTGGTTTAGGGAAAATTCTATGATGCCCTAGGACTCGAAAATGTGTAAAATAGTGGAGTTTTAACAAGTTTTGTTAATGGTATGAGAAGTCCTTCTTGAGTGTTATTGTTTTGAAAAGGTGTTTGGGTGTATGTGAGTCCACTTCCTAATTGGTTTTGGTGAAATTTTAAGCCTTGATTCCATTTATTGATGACTATCCTGTAAAGATAGTTTAGGGACAATCCTAATTAGGGCAGTTTTGCATAGTTAGAGTTTCCTATTTTGAGTGGCCATAAAAACCAATTGAAAGGTGATATATTGTGGATTTTTGTATGCTTTTGAATCAAGTTGATAATCCTTTATGGTTGGATGTCAAATTGAATGGTGACAAGAAGCCCATTTTTGCTGGTTAGGACAACCTATTTAGAGAAGTTCTTATATTTGAAATGTCAAGGCTGGGAATTGGGTTTGAGTTTGTCATTTGATGTTGTTTAAAGTGTTTTGAGGAATCAAAAAGTGAGTTATTGCCTAAAAATATGTACGGGTGTTTTGAATCAATGGAATGTGAAGGAAATTTTCCTTTAAGGATGGTGAACTGAGTAGAGTGAAACCTATTGTTGAGAGTTTTTTTAATTTTGGACCCCTGTCATTGCATCAGTTGGTATCAGAGCTCAGAAAGGTCTAGGTAGAGAATTTGCAGTTGTGTGTTTGTGGTTGTGTGCAGGTTGGTGGCGAAAAGAATTGGTAGAAGAAAAGTGGAAATACCTAGGTGAGGTAGAGAGTTGAGAAGAAAGGAGAAGCTTGCTTGAGTAGAGAATAAGATGGATTTGCTGAGAAGACATTAGGAGGTAGAGGATTCACAAAGACAGAGGAAGAAAGAAGAAAAAGTGAGAAAGAGGCAAGAATATTTTGAGAAAGAAATAGCAACACTGAAGCAAGACATAAGAATATTTGATTTGGAGTTCTAGGAGTTCCAAATGAAGATGGAATAGTTGATCAAGTAAATGATAAGTTGGCACTTGACAATTAAGAAAAGAGTTACATGGCCCATTCATAAGATAGTCAAAAGGAGAAGGAATATGAAGAGAATAGAGGAAGAAGAATTTGAAGATGCAGAAAAAGAATTCATAGATGAAGAAGACAAAGATATTTCAGCCATTCCCAAGCATGAAGGTGAAGGTGTAGTAGAGATAGAGGACCTGATATTAGAGGGAGAATATATTGAGTTGGTGTCAAGATTGGATGAAGAGAAGATCAAGGATGAATTGATCTTGGAGGCTTACAAAGAGTTGAAGCAAGATGGAGGTATTGTGGTGGGAATAATGTATCATTTCTTTGTTGTGCTAATATTTTAGACAGGGAACAATTTGAAGATCAAGGTGCAGCAAATTGAAGAGGGACAAAAGGAGATTGAGACATCAGGGCATGAAGAAGCAGATTCTAGGTGGAAAGACAACATGGAAGCAAGTTGGCATAGACCAAATCAAACCAAAAGTGAAGATGAAAGTTGTTGCAGGGCATAAAATACTACAAGGAGGAGCATTTAGTGATCCAAGAGGACTTGGAACTTTTTTATTTGGCGGGGAGAATGGTGCAGGTGCACCATAGCAAGGATATGCCTCCATGAGGTAACTTCAAGTTTTTGATTTGAAAATTATGTCCTAGTGTTGTAATAAGGTCAATTTTATCATTTTGAGTTTGTTTTAGGTTATAGTTGATCATTTTGGGGTCAGTGGATACATAATGTAAAGGTTGCAAAAGATTGACAAATTGTCGTCAAGTCAATATTGCAAAATGCAACAAATTGTAAAATGGGGGAATATGAAGAGGAAAAGTAGTTAAAGAGTTAGTTTGAGGCATTGGATTTTATTTATAAAGTAATTTTGAAGCCTCACACACTTCGAGGAAGGTTGGGAAAGGATGTATGAAGAAGAATTTCAATGAAAAATAATGTTATTATGTTATTTTCCTGTAATTTCCCGTTTTCAGGCCATTGTACGACCATATTTTGTGCTTGAATCCAATCATCCTCCATTTATAGTCAAGGCCCTATGAGCCTACTTTAATTTTCATCTAGTTTCATAAAAATCCATTCTATTTTGTGTAAGTTATAGCAAATTTTGTTCAGGCGAGTTAAACCCTCTTCTAGGGTAAGCAGTGAGATATCAAAATTGTGTTTCTCTAAATTCTATTGTTGAAAACTTCTAAAAATTGGTGAGAAGGTAGTTTGAAATTTCCTTTAAAATTTCTTAAAGTTTCAGAGTCAATGGTTGTGATTTAGGGCAGATTCTATGATGCCCTAGGACTGGAAAATGTGTAAAATCTGGAATTAGCAAGGTACAGTGGAGTTTTAATGAGTTTTGTTAATGGTATGAGAAGTCCTTCTTGAGTTTTATTGTTTTGAAAAGGTGTTTGGGTGTATTTGAGGCCATTTCCTTATTTTTTTTGGTGAAATTTTGATCCTTGAGTCCATTTATTGATGACTGTCATGTAAAGACAGTTTAGGGACAGTCCTAATTAGGACAGTTTTGCATAGTTGGAGTTTCCTATTTTGAGTGGGCATAAAAACCAATTAAAAGGTGATCTATTGTGGATTTTTGTATGCTTTTGAATCAAGTTGAGAATCCTTTATGGTTGGATGTCAAATTGAATGGTGACAAGAAGCCCATTTTGGCTGGTTAGGATAGTCTATTTTGAGAAGTTCTCATATTTGAAATGTAAAGTTGGGAATTGGGTTTGAGTCTGTCATTTGATGTTTTTTAAAGTGTTTTTAGGAATCAACAAGTGAGTTATTTTCTAAAACTTTATATGGGTGTTTTGATCAAGGGATTGTGAAGGAAATTTTCCTTGAAGGATGGTGAACTGAGTAGAGTGAAACCTATTGTTGAGAGTTTTGTAATTTTGGACCCCTACCATTGCATCACATCTTCAATGAGTCAAGTCAGTAAAACTACGTGGTCTCTACATGTATAACGTAGGCAAGGTTTATCTTTGATCAGCCCCCGAGGCCCCTATGATAGGTCTTTTAGGTTAGGTTCTTGGTCGAAACTCAAAAAATCCTTAAACATTCAAAAATAAAAAAAGCTTTAAACATCCAAAAATCAAAAAATCCCTAAACATTCAAAAACATTGGAAAACCCCTAAACATTAAGATAATAGAAAACCCCAAAATGAAAAATTAGAAAACACAAAAACATCAAAACCTAAGAAAACCCTAAAAGCCTCAAATAACCAAAAACCAAAACATTCACATAAACTTTCAAAAATACCAAAAAATAGCCTCAAAAACATTTTCAAAATACCAAAAACATTGAAATATTCCAAAAATTACAAAACCACCCATCCCACTTCGCTTTTACCCACAATAAACCTTCACCCATAATAAATCAATCATCATCTTCAACCTTTGGTAAACACAAATAGAAAGGAAGTAACACAAGTCGTAAAGTGTGAACCTAAGTTTAAAAATATAAAAGTCATAAAAGTCTATATCATAGGTAAATGAGTTAGTGAAGTTTGTATCAACGACTTATCATACACAACATCCTAAATCAAACCATTTGATCAACATGTCCTAGGATGAATCCTTCCTACAATGGATATCAACATCAAAAATCACCTTAACTAAATTAAACTGGTAAGAGATATCAATAACATTGACTATTTGTCTGTGATATTTTCTTATGATTTATCTTAATGACTTATTCCAAGGACCTCTCGATGATATCAAAATGATTTAGAGAGAAAGGAATGGGGCATCAATCATTATCTTTCATTTGCAGTGCTTGTGGATATTCTTGTAAAATAATCTTGGCACATACTTGCTTAGTTGTGTGTAGGGAAGTTGTTTGGAGTAAATTTTTGACTATTGTGTATGCTTTGGTCCAATGTATTCTAAGATTCTAACTTACATTCCAATGAGGTTTTTGTATTTTAAGGTGTGAACAAGAACTATCTTATCTATTTGTAGAGTCAAATTCCATTACACTAGATACAACACCATCCTAGTTATTAATATCTTGATGCATCATATCTATGTATTATATCAAATAATAAGGAATGACAAAAAAACCCAATCCCAAGATATGAGCAGATCGTCATCATCATCATCATCTCTAATAAAGTCTCGGTGGATCATAGACTTGTTGGACCTTTTTGAATCAATCATCAAAATCAATGGTCAATCATCTTATTTCTTCTATCTTCTCTCCATGCAAACTTGGTATCATGACATCAGACAAAAACAATATCATCAATGTATCCATATTGCATCCATAAATCATCAACATGCATACATCTTGCATAAATCACGACATATCGTAATATGAAAAACATAATCCACTGCATCATCATTATCATTTAAGTTGTGTTGAATAATATGGATTTGTTATTCTAAGCATCTTAAATCATTGCATACATATCATAAACATGCATCACATTATCATATCATATGCATAAACATCTACATTATCCATACATACATCCACATGCATACATCATTGTATCATAAATTGCATAGAAAAATGCACAAAAAGAAATGCATCCATATAATTTGCATAAGAATCACATAAGCATATCATATCATCCATCCCATGGAATATCATAAATAAATACTGAAAAATAATATAACATTGCATCCATTCCATGTCATCGCATCACATATCATCATCACTTAGTAACATTGAATAAAAGTAAACACATCTGATCATTACATTGCATCCATACATGATCATAATATATAAGAATATCACATCATATAAACATCAAATGCATGCATACATTCATAAAGTATGAAATGAAAAAACACATCATATCAAATCTATATCATATATATATCAAAAAATGGTGACTTTCATGATACAATATCTGAGTCAGTGTATGTATATCGATCAAAGTATAATATCCACGAGGCTATAAAAAAGGAGCCTATGAATGTATCTCTATATAAAGAATCAGAAAATAATAAAAAAGTGTGTGTACAAGCTAGCTAGCCTTGATGACTGCTCCCCTCACTAGGCTATATCTTTGGCTGATCCTCGGCCCAAGGATGTGCCCCACTCCTTTGTGAGTAATCTAGCTACCTAATTTCCGCAAGGACATCCCGGTGGTAATGCATATGATAATAGGTTGCCTCAGTAATGACCTCTCTATACAATTGGGTAGAAACTATCCATCCTTGAGCTACAGCGGTCATAAACTCTAACTGCTAGTGCCACCTGACCTCCTATGCTAATTGCATATCAGAAATCTACTTGAGCTGATGCTCCTAGTCCCTCTCAATTGTCAAGGCTTTTACCTATTGCTTGGCCTGTTCTCTCTCAATAGTGATGACAAAAATTTGATGATGAGCCTGATCTCTCTCACCCATCATCACCTATAACTGTTGCTGCAACTGTTGTATCTATGCATCATGGGGATTTGGCCTCGACAGTGGCTGTTGTGGTGGTTTTTTCTATATCAATGGTTGTTGAGGAGGTTGTTGGTGCAATGGTGGTGCACTTGGGACTCGTCCATCATGATGCTTTCCATCCTAGTGTTGGGAAATTTTTGGATGGTGTGATGTGGTGTTGATATGTGGTTATCATTGATGTCAACACTATTAGCATTTGATGTTCTAAGTGCTATATATGTCAAGGATATTGAGAAAATTATAAGTAAATGTGTTCCAGGTTCCAAGTGGAACTGTTTAGGTTATGAAGGAATTAAATTATGTACGTAAAATGTTAGTTGTTGTGGATCAAAGGGTTTAATGTTTAGTATTTCTAGATCATCTACCAGAAGTTTCAGAGGTCCGCATGAATTCATCTGCAAGTTGTGGTCTGACAGTGTTTTGCTGGTCTCTGTTAGAGTTTTTGAGTGAAGATTGTATGTTTCTTGTTATCTTGGTTGTCGCGGATGTCTCTTTGCTATTTCTTGGTGTTTTCAGATGTCTCTAGTTCATCCTCTATCTTTGTGGTATGTCCACATGATCTGGTGAATCTCGTGAGTCAAAATCTTTTCTTGCGCATGTTCGGTTTTTCTTGTTCTTAGTCAACATGTTGATGCTAGCGTGTTGTGGATGTTTGAGGTGTGATTAATTGGAGTATTCTTGTTTTGGATAAGTGAATTTGGGTCCCCACTATGTTGTGGCCAACCTTGATGGGTGCGCACTGAAAATTTAATTGTGAATTTGAGCCAACATTGAAAATATATTCTTTTCCTCTAGCCAACTTTGTTATGGTGAAATCTTTGTGGCGGATATATAAGAAGAAATTGTGTGGATAGTATGAGAAATATGTGAAGTGTGGTTAGTGTGTTGAGTATGTGTTGTGTGCTATTGTGTGCATAAGTGTGAATATCATTGAAGAGAAAGTGTGTAGAAGGTTGAGCAAAGTATGCAAAAGTATTGTGCCTAATTGAAACTATAATCAGGCTTGGACATAAGCCATTCTCTCAGTTCAAATTTCTGGATGGTTTTAATCTAAATCTTGTTGTAAGAAAGTGAGTCTTCTATTTGTAATTGAGCAGTGAGCTCTAGGTAGTGAGCCTGAATGCATGTGCATTCCCCTTATTATTTTCCTTTATACTTTTAACAGAGTATAATATTGTGGACTAACATCCACCATGGTTTTTCCCCTAATAGGGTTTCCACGTAAAAAATCTTGGTGTTCTTTGTCTCTCTGATTTGTTAATTGCTTATGGTTAATTGTTTATTCATCAGATCTGAGATTAAAGTTAAGTTAAGTTTGTAAAGTTTAAATTTATGTGACAACTCATTCACCCCCCTTCTCAGTTGTCTGTCCTTGCTTTTTCCAACACCTGGAAATCCTATCCTCTACCCCTGCCATCTAGAACTTTTCTTTGTCCTTTGCCCTATCTGTCATATAGTTGACCTCTTCCTCTACTTGCACCCCTCCCTCTCTACGTCCCTCATGGAGGTATACCTGTTGGATTTGTAAATCGTGGAGGGGGTACAAACCATGCATCATAAGCAGGTGTCATTTGTGCATCTGCCTATCCCTAATCATTGGCCCATAACCTAGCAACCAGTTATCAAAATCCCTATACAACCTCATGGGTTGGGATCGTGTTTCCCCATGTAGTCTCTCAAGATGACCTAGTAAAAATGGTGTTGTATGCATCATTGGGCCTCTCCTGCCTCTCGCCAAACTATCTGGAAACCCTATCAGGCAGGTACCTCTCAATAATTGTGTGCTCTTGACCCTGCATATATCAGGTCTATTGAGCATAGAAAAGCTGCTACACATCATCATACCAAGCTAGCATTTGAAGCCATGACTGCCATCTGAACATTGTCATATCGTCAATCACTCAATGCCAGTAGGGAATGTTGAGCTACCCTATGTTTTGTAATGTGATGACACCCCTATATCTCCAAACAACTAGATCATGTAGCTCCACATCTGCCATATGAATAATAGGTTGGAGCGTGACAATGTGCTCCTAGGCCCAAATGTGAAGAAGGGTGACCCCTGTGCCAATCGCTCTCCCATCAAAATAAACGAAATCATGCATATCATGGGAAAGGGAGGCCAACATCACTAGCCCCGATGCATACTAGGTCCTTAGGAAAAGCATCATGTACCAAGCCAAACCCCATCCCAAACTGAATCCTCTACTCTATTGATCTGGAGCAACTAAACCTAAGATAACTACTACAATGATCAATCTAAAGGTCGACGCCTGACCTTTGTACATCTCTAGGTCTATCTAGGAGTTGACCAGGACAACAGACTCTTGGTCAAGAACCTCATGGCAGGTATTATAGCTAGCGTCAACATCATAGATCACACACTCACCATATATCAGCAATCACAAAATATGCCATACATCCTCTAGCATCACTGTCACCTCACCAGTAGGTAAGTGGAATGATGAGGTCTCACTATGCCATTGCTCGTATAGCACTATCATCATCGCCAAATGTGTCCGAACAACAGGAATGTACACAACATACCACAAACCAATCTCCCCTAGGTGCTCCTGTCGCAACTCAGACAAATCACCAAGTCTGGATAAAAGAATCAACCGGTGCTCATGGGACATCAAAGGCTGGATAACCTCCTACACCCATGAAGTGCAAAACATCAAAAATCGTAAAAACTAGCTAAGTTTGGAGTTTTTATCCCCCCAAAATGAAAATAGCATTGCTATTTACGATAGTGTCGCTATAACTAAAATACACACATGAGTACAGAAACGAACAAATTTCATTATATTTAATATATTTAATATATACATGGAAGTAAAAAAATCTCATTTTAAGGCAATAGCAAAAAAGAGAAACAAAAAGGAGGGCTAGATATTTAGAAATTCATGCTGGAACAGTTAGCAAGCAAGATAGTTGATTTGGTTTGCTTCATCCCGGAGGAGCATGTACCCCAAGTAAGCATTGTCCCTATGGTCTTCAAGGTTGGGGGTATGCAAAGCATTAAGGAAGGGAAAAAGAGGAACTACTTCCCCTTGTTCCAGAAATCAAGGAATGTCGTCAGCAAATGTAATTCAAAATGTAATTCCTATGGCTAGATGAGCAACATTGAGAACATGGTCCAAATTTCCTAGGAAATCTGGCCACACTATCATCACTATCGTAGAATGAACTTCAAATACAAAGAGGCCAAGGTCTAGAAGAGAAGAAATGAACCGTGAAGCTAGGTCTGAAATCAACCTGTAGTAGGCTCTGGCATTCATGAAAGTCTCCTCGAGGACCATGCATAGAAATGCCTTAGTGGAAGGGGTCTCGAGGAAGAACACTTTTTCATGCCTCTGGGTTGTAAGTCATCCTAGAAAGTTGGTTTGGCGACGAACACAGGTGAGGAAAATTGGAGTATCCAACTTGGAAGCAAGAAAGCACGCACAAAGAAGAGAGGGGGAATTGAAGAAATTGAAGATAGAAATAAGGAATTTGAAGGAAAGTGTTGAATTTATAGAAATCCATGAGAAATCTATGATACATAGTTGCTCAAATAGAAAATCTTGGGAATGCAAGTTGAGGTGGAAAAAATACACTTTTCTCTAGAATTAAAAGTTAAATCAAATAAATTCTCATGAAACTAGTGTTCAGTGCTTCAAGGTTTGCTAGTATGAAGATCATGAATTGAGCAAAGTTGACATTTCAGGATTAAATGGTGGTCATTTCAATGTATTTCATTAAGTTGTATTAATTATGAATTGTCTAGGTGTGTTGTTCAGAAGAAAGTTGAGTTGGTAAGGTGGCACACGTCGGCGGGTTGAAGAGCTTGAAGGAAGTAATACATGTGTGAATTAAATGAAGGGTATGATGATTGGGATTAAGTATAATCATGACAAGCCTGATGCATTAATGTAAGTGCAAAGTCACTAAAATTGAAATTGTCAGCCAAGTTTATTTTAGCAAGTAGTTGTGAATGGAAGGGTGCTAACTAACATCTCTAAATTTAGAACTAATTGGGTGATTTGATAACTTGCAGCTAAATTTTAACTTATGCTTATTTTTTTTGGGTAGATAACGAGTTGTTGTTAGCTGAAATCTGGCATAAGGATGATAAAATTTAGCTGGAGAGTTTCACATATAGGGAATTCATTAACTTAATCTTTTATGAATTGGTGAAATGATGAAGGGTTTTCACATTGAGTGAAAAATAAAAAAGTAACCTTCATTGCCACTATAATTCCCATCCTAATAGCAGGATTTCTTGCCTACAAGTTGAAGCAAAAGAGCTTACATGAAATATCAAAATAGAAAATTCAACTCTTTAGGCTATCCAAATATATCTACCCAGGCTATAGATGTCTGACTGGAAGTAGAGCTAGCTATGTTTGGGGGAATTACAGAGTTAACCTTGCTAGGGCTATGGATGCTTAACTAGCAACAAGACTCTATCCAAGGTTAGCTTTGGAGGATTGCTAAATTATGTAGCTCAATGTTGATGAACTAGTCTTTTCACCAAGTTCTAGAGATGGGAATTAATCAATGCACACATTGATACTTTCCAATGGAGCTTTATAATTTTTTGTGTCAGTATTCAAGTAATGGTGAAGAGTTATTGTGGGAAAATATGTATAAGTTATAATTTAAAGCGGGTAATTGATTATTGGGTTTCTTTTAAATTTTGTTTTGTTAGTTGCAAGTTATTGTGTGGTCTCACAACACACCCCAAGAATGTAATGCTTGGGGACCCAAATTGAAAATTGAATGCTTATGGAAAGCATTGGTTGGCTAAGGAGAACCAAGGGAGAAAATGTTGAAGTGGAAATCTTTGAAATAATTCATGTCTTGAAGGCACTGAGTGTTGAATATACCAGGTATCAGGACACTTAGTTGATGGAAATGTTTTAAGAAAATTTTGGTAAGTTGTTGTAGTTTGAGAGCTAATTCCAGGGGTATAAAGGTTTTGATAGTAACTGGGATCCAAGTGAATTTTGTTCCAGTAAAGTTGAAATATGTTGGGTATCAAGTAAAGGATGCATTGGTGCTTTAGTGTTAAAGTTGGTTGTTTAATTTTTCCCGAACATCTAAAATGTCTGGTAGTCTTCCTAAAGTGATATCTACATGAGAATGCATTAAAAGCGTGTTATTTATGACTCATTTTAAAATTTGATTTATGTTAATGATGGTTTTATATTAATGAGTTGCATTAATGTTTGTTTTTTTAAAAGGGAATTGATATATGGAATTTTATGTGCAAGAGAAATAGGTTGTTGGAGTATGTTTGGGTATGGACAGTCAAGAAAATTGGGATTCTAGGAAGATATGATGTTGTTACCAGGTTTGGTGGTGCACTTTGAAAGCTCATGTGAGAAAAAATTTTGTCGCAAAGAAATACTGGCAACCAGGAGACTGGGAACCCTGGTATTATGCATGTGACAAAGGATAGTGCCTAGCTCTAAGCTGATTTACTTCTAGGTGTTTTAGCCTGAAGCACAAACCTGAATGTAGGAACAAAAGTGCAAGTGGATTTGAATAACTAGTTCCACATGATCACTCTAAATATCCAGCAGAGGAATTTCCTACATTTTGTTTAACAAATCTACTCAATCTGGTTTGATTTCCTGATCAAATTTTAAAGACATAAGTTTCAAAGTTTCAAAGTGCTAAAGAAGGTCAAAATCTATTGACTTATTCAAAATTTCTCTTGCCAACTATCATATGCCTCGTGCATTGCTACAATTCATCGCTTGGATTCCCTATCATGTGTTGATTGAATTTATCAAGTACCTTGTTCTTATAAAAGGCCGAGAGATGTATGATTTTAAGTTCAGTTCAGAAATTGTGGATGTCAGAGAATTAAAACTCTTTCAAGTTTTATTCTTTTTCTTGTTTTTTGTTCCATTCTAGACGAAAAAACTTGTATGTTTCATCAGAAGTTAACTAATATTAGAGCCAATTTCAAAGCTATTTCTTGATATGAAATCTTATGTAGCTGATTGTTTGTTCCTATCAGACAAGACTATGTGTTGTGTTGTTTAAGGGTGCATATTGACACTATCTGGTGGCAAATGATCCCCCTTTCTTTAAACTCTTACATCATTCTATGCCTAGTTGTGAAGCAATCTCGTGACATACAGAATGGTTTTCTTTGGTTTGGTTATTTCTTGAGGCATGCGTGGATAATACCTGGGAGAAATTTTACTTTTCAGTAATTTTTTATGCTTTATATTCAAAAAAATGTTCCAAAAATGATGAATACATGGAGTTTTATTATAAATTTTTTGATTCCATGAATTTTTTGAATGCTTAATGCTAAATCTATTTGAATGAATGCAAGTTAATTTGAGTTTCATGAAATATTATTTCAAATTATTTTATTTCATTAAGTTATTGAGTGACATTTGAATGACCAGACTGAGATTATGTTTATAAATTTTAAATAGCAACCAATTATTTACAACCATTTACCCCTCATGTTTATCACAATGAACCCTAAGTGAACCTAGTGCATCAAGATTTGACATAAACGAGCCTTGGGATCAAGCTGAGTGTGCCTTAGATTTAGGTTTTCTAATCAAGTCTTTCAAGAGAGGTAGGTTCTTGTGGTAATCTATGAGAATTTATTTTCCTATTGGTGTGTGTGTGTGTGTAACATCCATGTCAACAAATGTGGCACTAGGAGGGAACTTTGGTGTTTTGATCTAGTATTGTTGTCTCAGTCGCATAGTCAAAGTCTGCTTCTGAGTTGGAAGTCTAAGCAAGTTTGTAATGGAGAGTGAAAAAGAGATAGATAAGCTCTAGAAAATCCTTAACCAGAGGCTTTTTCCCTTAATTTTTTCACTTTTGGTAGGGTTACAGAGTGCAGGATCCATGACACAATCAATCATAGTAAACTTGATTGTTAAGTTTTCCTGACTAGGGTAAGTCTGGCTACTCATAAGGTAGTTTTGTTAACAGAGGAGTCCCTAAGTGAAAGAAGAAAAGAACTGTTATTGGAAGGATGTTTGAATTATAAGAAAGTGCTTAACCCTAGTGAAAATAGAAATATTGGAAGGTTAACCATTGTACCAAACATAATCACTAATCATAATTGTTATGAAAAGATTCCAAAATTTTTGTAGGAAAAAAGCAAAGTCATCAAGATTTGGAAATATCATGTTTTTAGCATGAATTTGAAAGGAGCGGGTCACCAATATTCACACACGTGGATGATATCAAGAAGAAAGAGTGGGTGAAATGAGCGGGGGATTCATGCTTTTTGCCCCTAATTGCAAATCCAAAACCTAAAAGGGAAGAGATCCTCGATTTTACACAAATTGCAGAGTATCAAGTTTTTACTTTCTCTCTTTCTGACAATTGTGCAAATTGTATCAAGGTTTAGCCTATCGAAATGGATAGTGATGTTAAGGTCGAAGACAATGCAGAGAATTGAAGAAGTCTTAGAGAGAAAGAAAATCAAGAAATAAATGCAAACTTTCATGGAATAGAGTGAAATGAAATGGAAGATCATGAACAAGGACTGGAAGAAGGTACAGGATTGAGAAGATGGCAAAGGTGTGT